>CANUEY010373087.1:0-18453 GCA_948099555.1 Croton setiger
CGTCCAAAAACGGCGTTAATCAACGGAAAAAGTCAACGATTTTTTTCTCCAATAAATATTTCATTTCCTTAAATTAAAAATATGAGTTTTCTAATATTTGTTAATTTCTGCAAATAAAAAATATGAGTTTTCTAATTTTTGTTAATTTCTCCAAATAAACACTCAATTTTCTGTAAACTCTTTTTTAAATTTTCCGGAAAAATTAAACTTTTTCTTCTAAACTTCAGACTTGTCTAGGATGATAGAAAAATAAATATGTAATTATTTAATAAAATCTTAATTGAAAGAATATGTAATTATTTAATAAAATTTTATCACATCACACTAATACAATAAAAGTGTTTGGTACAGTTGGTTAACATGTATGCAACCTTGTTGAAAGGTTGCTGGATAGTCTGAAGGGTAGATTTGTCATTTTGGAAAAAAAAAAAAGTTAACTTTAACCGTTGACTAACGGTCAAAGGACCTCAGAGTACAATTTCCAAAAGTTAGGGACTATTTGATACAATTTTAGAAATAGAGGGACCTACGAGTCTATTAGGCCAAATCTCAGTGACCCAATAATAATTACCCATATATATATATATATATATATATATATATATATATATATATACTTTGCACATTATAAGTATGATATGTGATGGTTAGTTGAATTTACAATGAACAATTTGTGATATGTTATATGTATGATTAAAAAAATGGACAGTTATTAATGACACATATAGGTATAAGGTTGTTACATATAATACGTCCAAATTTAAGTCCAATAGTAGTCTTCAATTTAATATCAATTATTAGTCCTCAGTGAAGTCGATAAATTGTGAACCCCAGACTTTATTTCGAAAGATTAAAATAAGATTCACATCAAATTGTTGAAGTCACCATTTAATTTATTATTTTTACTAAGTCAAATTAAGAAAAATCTAAAACTATGACTCCAATTAATTAATTATTCCATTAATTACCCCAATAGATTAGACATTAGCTAACAAGGATTCGGAGACCATGTTTCGGACTTAAATTAGGACAAATTATAATATCAATTGAAGGTTAATTCAATTAATTATCTAAAAGAAAATATTAAATCATTCAAAATAAAATATAAATCAAAATGATTAATAAGATACAAAATTAAAAGGATTGATTAAGTCTCCAAATCATTTCAAACAAGATATTGAATATTGTAAATAAAGATTTATTTGAATGAAAAACCAAATAAGATAACAAATTGATGGTGGGAAAATGTTCATTTTTCTTTTTACGGTCAAATTCTTGTGTAGTTTTGAACTTTGAATTTTGTTTACGAAGAATGTGATAAAATGTTTGTTGCGCGATGCCGAGCTATTTTTCTTAAAAAATATTTTCAACTCGCCACCATTCGAGAACTGTTTTTATTTGCTGACGCTTGATTTTTGTCCCCGCAAAATTCCAAGTGATAAAAAAAAAAAGATTCAAACTCTATGAATTTCCTAGTTTCAAATCAATTTCAGTGTTTTCTTAAAAATTAAATTATTGTTATTGGTTTGTTTCAAAAAATATTCTAAAATTCTTCTTTTTTAAAAAAATTTTCAGTCTAAAAAAAATAGAATTTAATTAAATATTTTTTAAATTTAAATTTAATTTTAATTTAATTAAGTAAATTTTTTTATTTTATTGAGGATTGGGAGAAATTAAGGATTTTCTATAAATTAGGGTGTTTCAATTGAGGAAATTAGAGATTCCTTGTTAATTAGGGTTTGTCTTTAGATGTTGTTTATGCTGTCTATGAGCATTTGAAAATGAATATGCTTCTGTCTTCATGCTTTGAAATGGGTTCATTCTTTTGATTCATGTGTGTATGTTCCTATTGTTTCATTTCATTTTGTACTTTGATGATGGACCTCATGGTTATTCTTGTTTTTGTGAGAAATCTGTTCCTGTTTCATGTTCCAATTTCCCTTTCTGTTCCAGTTTCCATTTGTATTTGTCACTCCCTTATTTTGTTTTAAATTTCATATCATCTGATTTTAAGAAACCAAAATGTTTAGGCTTAGTCCTTTAATGTTGCTATGTTGGATTAGGCATTTGTGTTTATGGAACTGCCCATGTGTGTTGCTCTGGGTTTTGGTTAGTAAAATGCTCAGTTTCAGTTTGCTATGTTCATGATTTGTCCATTTTTGTGACTTTCTGTGGTTTCCTGCATTTGCTTCTAGCTTATAGTCGCTGCTTAGATTTTGCTTAGGTTTATATATTTGCTTCTGCATTTGCTTTAGCTTAGGGTTTCTGTGTCTTGCTACTCAGGCAGTTTGAATTACTGCTAAGTTCAAAATTTACTTCAGTCAAGTTCTTATTTTGAGAAGATGCCAAAGCCTGTTTGTTAAGTAATTTAAAAACTATTGCTGTCTGGATGGTAGGATAAGTTCTTAGGTTGAAATGTTGTCTGCCCATGTTCTATGCTATGATGTCAAGTCATTTATGTTGTTTAAGCTGCAGAGTTGCTTCTGTTGCAGCGCATAATTTAAGTTCAAAATATTGAGGTCCATGTTTATGTTGTTATCGCTGCTGCTGTGTGTTAAGTTCAAGGATGGTAACATTGTTTCTGTTCTTCCTTCTTTTGTTGCTGTATTTTTTTTTCTTTGGCTTCTGTCTCTGCTGGTAAAAGATCCACATTGTCTATATGAATTCATCCTTGCAATTAAGGATTAAATGTGACATTTTGCATAACTCGTAGACTGTTTTGAAACTTCTGCATGATTCCGAGACTGTTTTAAATGATCTTTAAGTTTTAGGGACTGTTTCCAAAATTTGCACATTTTAGGTGCTGTTTATGACATTTTGCATTGTCCATGTACTGTTTAGATCATTTAATGTATGTAGGGTTTATTTTGGGCAATTTTGCATGTTTAGGGACCTTTTTATAATTTTGCATGTTTAGGGACTTTTTAAGTAATTTTACATGATTAGGGACTTTTTTGTGATTTTTATTTGCTCTATGGATTTTTTAGTAATTTTGGCATAAAGGAGGGACTGTTAAGCAATTTTCCAAAAATTTAGAAACTTTTTTGTAATTTGCCAAAACTTAAAGGATCTTTTGATAATTTTGCATGTTTGTTTTAAATGTTTAATTTATTTGTTTATAGGGTGTTTTGGGGTTTTAATAATTTGTTTCGAGATTAATTGGGTAGAAAATTTGTATTTAGAACTTTTTGTAATTACATTTTTCTAAGGAGAAAGAATAAATTTATTTGTTTGGAGATTATTTTTTCACAATTTAATTTTCACAATTTATCGCTTTTAATGTGTGTAAGATTTTACGCAAATGATTTTAAATTACTAATTAGGAATATCGTTAGTTTAAAACACGAAACGATTTTTTCTTTAAATTAATTAATTTAAAATTTTTGGAAATTAAATGAATGGGTTAGTGAAACGGGTTACGGTTGAACCCAATTTTGAATTTGATATTTCATTGGGTTCGGTGAATTTTTGACCGAGAATGGAAAGAGCTCGAGAAGAAGTTTAATGTACAGTTTGAAAATTATAATTAATAGAATTGAAAATGGGTAAACGGTTAATAAATGGGTCTGGTGACCCATTTTGCAGCAAAAAAAAGTGAGAGGAAGATGGACTAAACGGCATGTCATTTGGTCTGAGGGACGTGCACCGTTCGCGAATCTATAGCATCTTTCGATTGCGTCAGTTATAATTTTCAAGATACGAAATAGTAAGAGGAATAAACAGAATTAAATTAAAATACGAAATAGTAATATTATAGTTTAAAGGGGAACTATGGTAATGTTAGCTAATAATCGTTGTAAATAATTAAAATAATAATTACAGTTGTTCAATAGTAAAGTTAAGAATTTATTACGAAGTATGTTTAGCTAACAAATTTATAAAATTTAAAATAAAATTAATAAAGATGATACTCACAAGAGTTTATTAAATGTTAAAATAAAATATATGTTAAGATTAAGATAACGATTTTTCAAGAATATGACGTTCAAAAGAAAATAATAATAAATAATTAGAATTCAAGTTGTTCATAGGTCCTTAAAATTTTGCATAATATGCTATGCGGTCCTTCGATTTTGGAAATTGTACAAATAGATCTTTCCGTTTAGAATGGACGTTAAGTGATTATTAAGTTGAATTAAATGACATTGATACTCTTACCCACGATTAATCTAAGCTGGCAGGAAGAGTAGCAGTTTAAACTTGAGCTTTAAGAAGAGAGAGACCGTGTGAGAATCATCAGAGTTTCCATTTTCGTTGGTTTTGTGAAATTCTGAAATTTCTGTCTTTGCTGTTTAGTTTTAGGAATTTAGTAGTCACAGTTCAGAGCAACCAGCTTTGTTGAACACTAGAAAGCTTCATAACAGGTAAAAATCATCCTTTGTTGTTCTTAGCTTCTAATTCTAGTTTAGGGTACCAAAACTTATGATTGAAGGTTGTGATATTGTTTTGTTTGCAATGTGAATGTTTGTTTATGTTTTAGGGTTTTAATGTTTCATGCATGGAAATCAGGGATTAGGGTTGTTGTTGATGTTTGACAATTGCACTAAACTGTTTTGCTCCTTTAATTGTAGTAATGGCTAACAGTTATACTCTGTTTTGTACCTTTGGGACTAAGGTTATCACTATTGACAATGTTGACCCAGATAGATATTCTTTTTTGGATATAATGGATGATGTTTGTAAAGGGTTTAACATACATGAGACTGGTGTAGAGCTTGAATTTGGGGCTGGTCATTTTGAGTTGAAAAATGACACAGACTTGCTTGACATATTTGCTATGTTTCCTAAGGGTGAGGTTGAGATAACTGTGACTATGAATGTAGAGCCCTTAGCTTTCCAGCATTTACATGTAGAACTTCCTGCTATTGAAGCTCTAACGTAGTAGGAGGAAGTAGAAATTGGTAATGATGCACAAGAAACTTTATTCCTAGAGTATAGTCAAGGAAAGGGCATTAATGTCAATGAAGAGGGCATTAATGTGAATGTAGTTGGGGTGGCAGGTGTGAATGAGGTTGAGATTGAGCTTGGATATGGGCATCACCATGATTTTGGGCCCATAACTAGGCCTAAGCCTGATGTTCAGCCTCCAAAAGGGGTTGAGCCTGATGTTGGGCTTCGAAATGGGAATGAGGTTGAGATTGGGGTTGTAGGAGGGGCTGCCAATGATGTTGGGCTTGGAGATGGGGATGAGATTGAGATTAAGGTATCAGGTTGGGCTTGGAGATGTGAATGATGCTGAGGTTGGGGTTGCAGAAGAGGCTGAGCCTGATGTTGGTCATAGGGATGACCAATGTGCTGCTATAGGTAGTGGGCAACACATGTAAGGTAGGGAGGGAAGTGGGTCACATGTGCATTTATGTGCACCTTAAAAGAGGAGCAAAATCTGTGACACCCCAAACCTAACCAACGTCGTTTTCGACGTCATTTCACGCATAACACGCATTTTCATCTCATACGCATCATATTAAATTGAATATTTGATTTGGTTATGAAATATATGATATGAACATGTTAGGGAATGAAATAAAATATGAAAATAAGCTATGTTTAAAGCTCGTTTATAGTCGGTAGATGCAAACGAGGCCCGATTAGGGTTTTTGGCACGCGCGACCGATAAAACGTCGAAAACACGGAAAAATGTAAATCAAATGAATTTGACATTTAATGGTTTGATGATTTACATGATATTAATAGTTTTGGAACCCTAAAACTACGACAACGTCGTACGATTTCGGTTCCGCAAATATTGTCGAGGTTGCGAAGTTGGTTTTGGTCGCCGATCGGACTGCGAATATTTTTCGGACCCGATTTCGAAGAAATTTAAAATGTAAGTTATTATTATTATTATTTTAAAGATAAAATCAGAAAGGAAATGAATTAAAATGAAGGATTGGTACAAAAATTAAAAGGAGAAAATGAAGAAATAAGAGATAACTTAAAACCTAAGCTAAATAAGATAATCTTTAGTTTTTGATTAAAAGATTAGGAGGAGGTGTAAAGTAATTATTTTGGGACTTGAAGCATGATGTGTAGGGTTTAGTATGTGGTCTGGAATAAAGGAAGAGGAAAGAGAATGAAAGAGAAGGGAAGAAAACATAAAAGAAAGAGAAAAGAGAGAAAGAAAGAGAAAGAAAAGAGAAAAGAAGAAAGAAAGCTTTGATTTTTTGGCTTCTGAGTGATCTTTAGGAGTGTTAGCGAAGGTTAGAAGTGAGAGAGAAGGAAAGGAAAGCCTGAAATGGAAGAAAGAAAACAAAAACAGAAAGGTACAAACTCTGAAACTGGGTAAAACAGTGAGCGAGAAGGGGTTTTGAGAGAGAAAAATCTAAGAATCTAGCGTGCATGGGGTAATTTGGGTCTAAGGGATTGATACAGGGGGTGCAGGGGAAAAGATTTGTTGTCTTAGTTGGCTGGAAAACCGTCGGAGTTGGACGAACGAACTGCTAAAAGTTGGGAAGAAAACTAGGAAATTCTGCCCAACAAGAAAACAGTTTTGGGAAGGGGTTTTGAGAGAGAAAAATAAAATAAACTAGCTTGCATGGCTTGATTTGGACTTGAGGGATCTCTACAGGGGTGCAGGGGAAGAGATTGGTGGTGAGAGTTGGCTAGAAAGTGCCGGAGGTGGACGGACGAACGACTGGAAGTTGGAAGGAAAAACTAGAAAACGGGCAGAAACTGAACCAGAGGCAGAGGAAGAAGATGATCAAAATGGCAGGGCTTCCTGCTTTGTGATGAATTTTACACTTCCAGTGCCTGAATTTTGGTAAAATTTCATTTTGACCACTAAATTTTTTGCCATGTTTCATTTTGGTCCTTCCGCCTGTTTTGAAATTATTTTTATTACTTTTTGGCCCTTAAACTTTCTATTTTATTATATTTTTGCCCCAAAAGCTTTTAAAATTTATAATTTGACCCCTCCTTCCCAAATTAAGTTTCCAGAATTCATATTTTGACCCCAGAACTTAATTTTAACCTCAATTTAGCCCAAAAACCTTAAGAAAACTATTCAATTGAGTCCTTTCGGTTTAAATTGAATTTATTTCTATTATTTGGACCAATTTAAGAATTAAATTGACTTTGATAATTATAATTGTTGTTAATTATAATTAATATATGATAAATTGAGGTTGGGAAATTATTTTTTGAAGTGATTTTAAATGGTTTAAACATAGAAATTATATAAATTGGGTTAAAATTCAAGGAAAATAATATGGTTTGATATTGAAATTCAATTATTTCAAAGAATTAAATATTTAATCATGCATCATAGCATATATGGATTATTTAAATGTTTAATTGAATATTTTTGCTATGTTATGCATTATAGGGGCATCTAGTTCTAGAAGGGTACGGGGTAAACAATCCGAGACCCAACCTAGCTCACAGCAGTAAGATAAGTGTAAATCCACTTACTTATGTTTTTTATTGTGATGCTGTGAATTGCCGAATATGTTATTATTGAACTGTTTGGACCGACACTGAAGAGCGGTCAAAATGTTTGATTATTGAAAAATTATGTTTTTGATTCCTGAGTCAGTACTGAAATCCGACCAGCTGACTTATTATGAATTGTTTATGGATATATATGTTGTTTGGACCGTTACTAAATGCTGGTCATTGAATTATATGAAATATGACTATATGAGATATATATTATGTAAATGCATTTCCACAGGACATAAATATAGCCGTTGTGATCACCGTAACCAGTGTTTGCAAATTTCACAAAAGAAATCTACGGTTTCTATATGATTTGATGGATGGACCTACGGGTCATATTGTGACACGCCGAACCTAACCCTACGTTGTTATCGACGTCATTTCATACATAAAGTGCATTTTCATTAAAATGCATTATATTTTGGTTTGTTATTTGAGTTAAACATGAATTATATGATTTGAATATGATAATGCATGAAATGAATATGATGAATAAGCTATTTTTTAAGCTCGTTTGCCGTCGAAAGACATAAACGGAGCCGATAAGTGTTTTTGGCTCGTGCGACCGAAAAATGTCAGAATTGCTTAAAATATTAAGTAAATGAATTTGATATTTTGAGATATGTTTATTAATATGTTTTTAAGAGTTTTGGAACCCTAATTTTACAACGACGTCGTACGGTTTCGGTTCTGTAAAAATCGTCGAGGTTTGGGAGTCGGATTAGGGTACCGACCAAACTGCGAATAATTATCAGATTCCGATTTTTACGAAACTTTAAACACGTGTTATACCTATTATTTTGATACTAAAAAATTACTAAAAACATGTGCTGGTGTGTTAATTGGGCTGAGAATTGAAATTGAAATAAGAGAAGAAAGTGAAAGAAGAAAGCTTTAAGATTAAGTTAAGTAAAAAGGGGAAATATATATATTTTAGGAAAATTAGAAGTAGCTGCTGTAAAGTGGTTGTTTGAGGACTTGAAGCATGAAGGGAAAAGGGTGAAGAGGTGGCTAGAATACAGGAAAACAAACAGAACGGAAGGAAACCCGAAATAAAAAGAGAAAGAGAGAGAAAAGAAAGAAAAGAAAGAGAAAAGAGAAAGAGAGAAGAAAGCTTTGATCCAGCACCTTTAGAGTGTTCCTCTCTTCAGTCCCTCTTCTCATTCCTTGCTTTCTTTTTTTGCAATCTCAAATACCAATATTAACTCACAAGTTTGTTTTTTTCCTATCCAATTTACACCTCAAGCTTATTTTCTCTTTTTCTTATGTTTTGTTTTCCATTTTTTATTCCCTTTTACACACACATATATATATGAATATATTTATATTTATCAAAAACTTTATTTTTCTTATACATATATATACATATGTTTATTTCTTTCCTTTTTAAATTCTTATACATATACATATACATATATTTTTCATTCCAAATATATTCGTACATATATATTACATATATGCATTTTAAACATTATTATCATAACTATTATTATTAACAAAATTAACATAATAGGGTCTTAGAATACTCGCAGCCTGGTCGGCGCCGGTACTGACTCCGGTACCTCAACAATGCCGATGAAACTAAAATTTACGACATCATCGTAAATATACGGTTCCCAAAACAAATATATTCTTTTATTACTTTTATTAACCGTTTAATTTTAAAAAAAAAAATTTTGAAATTATTCGCGCTACCGACGTTTTATCGGTCGCGATAGATAAAACCCTAGACGTAAACTCATTTGCATCAACCGAATGTAAACAAGTTTTAAAGACTTAGTTTGTTCACATATTTTAACATAATCTCTTATAATATTCACATATATTTAGTTTCTCAGCATGTAAGAAATCTCTATTTAAATATGATACTTATGAGACAAGTGACGTAAAAATGGAATTTATGCCTATAATGACGTCACATATGATGCTCGGTTTGGTTAGGGATGTACATGGTTTCCTTCCTTTTTTGACGTCCCCTTGCCCCCAGCAGTCCCCTCTGTTCATTCAAACCCTTCCCCGACGATATGGAGTCCCCATGCACATTAGTTTCTTCTTCCCTTTCACTTTTTTTTTCTCCCTTTTTCCTTCTCCTCTGTTTCTGTAACGTTTCTGTTTTCTTTTTTTTTTCTACCTCGTTTCCACTCTTAATTCCTTCCTCTTCTATCCTTAAGCACCTCGGACATCTAAAAATCATTCAAGCTTTCTATTTTTCCGTCCTTTTTCTTTTCTCTTTTTTCTTTTCTTTTCTTTTCTTTTCTTTCTTTCTTTACTGTCATTGCTCTATTTTTCTTTCCCTTTCTATTTCTGCCTTCTATCTCTTCTGTTTGTTTTCTATCACTAGGTTCTTGCCTAAACAACACAAGTTTCACACTTTCATACATATATATCTCCCTTCCATTTATTTCTTTTCTCTTTTTTTTCTTTATATATATATATATATATATATATATATATATATATATATATATATATATATATATATTCGCAGCCCAACCGACACTCGGTATCGATTTCGGTATTTCGACAATGCCGGTGGAAATGAAATTTACGACGTCGACGTAAAAATTTAAATTCCAAACTCAAAATATTTATCAAATTTAATTTCGTTCTATTTAATTTTATAATTATCCTTTTTAGTGGCAAATTTACGAAAAAATTATGGAAATTTGAATTCTGGACATGCAATACACTTAACGAAAGTTCATCTTGCGGAATCAAAAACTATGCAATACGACTTTGCGAAAGCACCATATTTTCACAACATGGACTTGCTGAAGTCCATTAAAGCAGATGATTAATTGAAGCCTAATTAGTAATTAATGGGAAGAAGGAATGAAAGGCAGCCATGTGGTCAACTAAGAGTTGTGTGGGACCGATTTGCGGAAGTAGGAAACATAAAGACACACGTGGCGACAGGTGATTAGGGGACGTGGCCACGTGGCGTCGCAACTCCATGTTGCGGCCGCATGTTGATATTGCGGAAGTAGGAGACCAACGGGAAGGCACCGGGTGTTCCGCTGGTTGGTGTTGTGGAAGGGTCTGGACGAATGGGAAGGCGCCGAGTGGGCTGTGCAACGTGGGCTTCCGCAAATTGGACTAGCGGAAGAGGCTGGACCAATGTGAAGGCGCCACGTGGACTTTGCAACTTGCTTGTTGAGGCGTGATTGGTCCAAGTCACACCCGCATTGTCATCTAGCGGAAGTAGCCTCCAGCATTTTGAATGCAAAAATGGTCCCCCTTTCCTTTTCACAACATAATTCCAAAAGTGAAAGTGAAAGAGAAATTAAGAGATTTGGGG
Organism: Croton setiger; assembly: GCA_948099555.1. Lineage (NCBI taxonomy): Eukaryota > Viridiplantae > Streptophyta > Magnoliopsida > Malpighiales > Euphorbiaceae > Croton > Croton setiger. The sequence goes on from CANUEY010373087.1 coordinate 10,736, forward strand.
AAGTAAGTGGTGCACGTAATGAAATTAACGGAGTGAAAAGTTTTTCTCAGTTTTTGGCTAAGGTACGTTATAGGTAAATTTTGATGTTTAACGTTAATAATTTTTAGCCTAGGTTAATATTTAGCGTTATTATATTCTAGTGTAGCTTGATGTTTAGCGTTATAATTTTTTATATAGAGAACTGAAATGTGATCGTAGGTTGATATTTAGCGTTATTATTTATATTATTACGAAATGAAATAATTAAATTGAAGAAGAAAAAATATTTAAATAAAATTATTAATTGTAAATTAAAAATTCGTATAAAATAAAAAATTTATTCATAAAATTTTTTTTAAATTTAATTAATTAACGAAATTAATTTTTTAATTAACAGTAAATTAAGTAAATAATTTTATTAATAACAAATATTATAAAAAAAATTAGTAATAAATTATTTAATTAAGTTGATTAATTTTATTTAGTTATTAAATTATTATTAGGATTTAAATATATTATAAATTGGAAATAATTAAAAATTAATTAATAAGAAAATTATTGAATTTAATTAATTACAAAAATTAATTATTTAATTAAAAGTAAACGGCATAAATAAATTTATTAATAATTTTTTTTAAAAAAAAAATTAGTAATAAATTATTTAATTAGGTTGATTAATTTTATTTAGTTATAAAACTATTATTAGGGCTTAAATAAATTAATAATTGGAAATAATTAAAAATTTATTAATAAAAAAATTATTTAATTTAATTAATTTACGAAATTAATTATTTAATTAACAGTAAATTAAGTAAATAAATTTAATAATAAAAATGTTTTTTAGAAAAAGATTAGTAATAAATTATTTAATTAAGTTGATTAATTTTTTTTAGTTATTAAATTATTATTAGGGTTTAAATAAATTAATAATTGGAAATAATTAAAAAATTTTTAATAAGAAAATTATTAAATTTAATTTAATTAATTTACGAAATTAATTATTTAATTAACAGTAAATTAAGTAAATAAATTTATTAGTAAAAATGTTTTCTAAAAAAAGATTAGTAGTAAATTGTTTCATTAAGTTGATTAATTTTATTTAGTTATTAAAGTATTTAGGGTTTAAATAAATTAATAATTGGAAATAATTAAAAATTTATTAATAAGAAAATTATTTAATTTAATTAATTTATGAAATTAATTATTTAATAAACAGTAAAATAAGTAAATAAATTTAGTAACAATTTTTTTAAAAAAAATTAGTAATAAATTATTTAATTACCAAATTATTTAAATTATGTTATAATAAAAATTTATTTAATTAAAATAATAAGAACATCATTCAAATTAATTAATGAAATTAATTAATTATTATTGTAATTAATTGCATAATATATTTAAAAAATAATAAATTCCGTAATAATTGCTAATAGTAAAGAATAATTGAATGTCATAAACGATTGCAAAATTACGTGTAGATGGAGAGAGGTTCTTTGAGTTCTCAGCTGGAGAGGGTTATACAGCAGGGACAAACTGTAGGTGATCTCCTGTTCCTACAGGAGGAGCACCGATCATATTTCGTCTTTCGAGGTGACAAAAGGTACGATCGGACTTTTAGTGTTCGGGGAGCGGATCAATCAATATGGAGGCTACTTAAGGTGGAGAACCCACGAACTCTACATTTTATGGACGAATTGGGGTTCGGGTTGGTGCGACAGATCGGGTTGATACAGTACGATTGGGCCCTTCTAGCCGCACTGCTTGAGCGATGGCATCCAGAGACGCACACCTTCCATCTTCCGTTCGGAGAGGAGACGATTACATTTCAGGATGTAGAGGAGAAAGTTGCTCGGCCTGCGGGTGGACGAAATTCTAATGACGGGATGGTACGAAGTGCACGGTCCAGGATGACACATGTTTTGTAAGGATTTTCTCGGTTTGACCTCGCAGGACGGTGACATCTCGTATACACGATTACTATTTCGCAGCTTGCAGTGGGTTGTTTAGGGGCCGGTTATTGATGGTTTGCCGGATATAGTATACCAGTAGAGAGCATGATGCTACGTTATATGGCTGCTGGGCGCCTTTATGTTCTACGATTCGTCGAAGAACAGTGTTAGTCTAATTTTCCTGCCGATGGTGGCCAACTTCGATGTCTGCAGACAGTACAGTTGGGGGAGTGCTGTACTTGCTTTCCTGTACAGACAGTTGTGCCATGTTTCCCTACGGCGTATAGATTATGTCCATGGATGTTTGCTCCTATTGCAAGTATTCTTTATTTTTTAATATTAATTTGTTTTAAAATTTGCACTTTTATTTATAGAATTAAACGACGACCGATATTGACTGTATGCACGTGTGGGCCTGGGAGCGAATATCGACGTTCCGTCCCCAACTCACACGACAACATCCTCGAATCTTCGATGATTTGACATACGCGAGGAGGTATGTCTAACCTTATTAATATATGAAATATTATTTTTTCCCTACTTATAATTGTAATTACACTTACTAATTTATTTAGGTGGCGAGCGGCAAAAATAATGAGAGAGGTAACCCACCATAATTTGCTTGGATATCGGGATCAGCTTTCGGTTCTAACGGATTCAAACGTATGTATTTTTCCTTTTCATTTATTTTTTTATTTTTTGAATATATATATGCTGATTAATGTTTCACATTGAATAGTTCTCCTGGATGCCGTATTCTCCGGAGATTCTGGTTGTCCTACCCGAGGTGTGTAGGGCGGGGGAACCAGTATGGATCTCTCAGACCTCACTAATATTTTTTGAGGTGGTTGAGTTCCATGTTCCTGGTAGGGTGTCCCGGCAGTTCGGGTATGGACAGGAGATACCTAGAGACACTTGTCTGCTTCAGAGGGCGGAGCATGAACGGCTACATAAGCTCAACCGTTCTGGACGGTCAACGACTGATTGGGGGACGTACCTGAGAGCGTACGCCGACCTATGGGTGCGTTGATCGGAGACATTAATAGATGGCGAGTACATTGGACGCGCTGAGTCTACTGAAGATTACATGTCATGGTATCAGTCGCAGACTGTGCGCTACATAACGAATCCAGCGAATCAGAGGCTCCCTCAGAACGTGCCGGAGATTACACAGGCTCAATTGAGGCCTACACCGCGTTGGTGAGTTTATTTATTTTATTAATGTATTTAATTTATTTAATGAATTGTCATATTTAATTTTATTTATTTCAATTGATTTTAATATATATTTTTGACAATTGTAGGCGAGAACTGCAAGATATGGTTGCAGATATGGCGGACGACATACTAGCTCGGCGTTTCCAGTGATCGTTGACCATTAATGATTACCTGGATACGTTGGGACGAAGTACGGCATAGTCTGCAGATCCATCAGACGCAGCCAGATATTGTGCCTACGCAGACATTTGGCACTCCAGTGCGTCCACATCGGCCCCAAGAAGGAATTCGCCGCGGAGGGCGTGGCGGCCGCTTATATAACAGCGTAAGCGGCGACTGCATTCTCTTCCTGGACACCAACCGCCACCAGCTCATGAATCACCTCATATTTCTAATCAGGATGATTATGCTTCATTATTTGATGAACATGAGTTGGATGCCATTTTTGCCAACATGACTGATCAATAGCATCACGAGCTGGAGGATCTCGAGCAAAATTTTGATCTACAGGTGGACGAGTCATCCCGCCCGGGGGATACTGATGTTTCGGAGGAGCAGACTCCTCCATTAGCGCTAAGGCGGGAGACTAGGGTTAGGAAGGCTCCCCAATATTCAGGGTCTTCACACATTAAAGAATTACCTTGACGCCGGAATGAGGATGAGTAGATATTTTATAATCATTTTTGGTAATGTGATTGAAATATTATGTAAATATTTTTTGTCTGATGTATATAAATTTCCATTATTATTACTAAGTTATTTATATTTTAATTTTTATTATTAAATATCATTATTAAGTTAAATTTTTTTTATCTGATGTATATCAATTTCCATTATTATTATTCAATTATATATTTTAATTATTATTATTATTAAATATTATTAAGTTAAATTTTTTTTATCTGATGTATATCAATTTCCATTATTATTACTCAGTTATATATTTTAATTATTATTATTAAATATCATTAATGTATATAAATTTCCAATTACATAAATTTATAATATTTTTTATACAGTCTCAGTATTATGATAGACTACAGATGTAGGAAAAAAAAAAGAAATTCGAAATATGTTAATAACATAAAATAAATGAAATTACATATTATACAGTTAAATTGGAGTTCTATCAAACAGATGATGAGAAATTGGGCATAATCGTACATTATGTTCTGGATTTCTAAACCGGCTGCAAACAGACCCTATTCGCGTTTGCCTTCTCGTATAATCCATCGCCCCTTTCATTCGATTAACCCGTCTTCGACCTGGGTCGTCGTGTTGAATCATTCTACAATCATCCGGACGTAGAATCCAATCCAGTTGAGGCCATGTTTCTGTACCGAGCATAGGGAAAAAATTTCCAGAAAATTGCGCAACCCACCCTTCTAATGTATAGAACTTATCAACAAGTCGTAAGGCATCCTCACCCCTGAATGAAGCTACAACAACTGCATGTGAACATGAAATTCTAAACGTCTGCCATTTTCCGCAATTGCAATTTTGAATTTCGTATTGCACCACCTGTATGTTGTCACTTCCAGTAACCACTTTGTATATTCCCATATTTTGATTCCAGCAGATTACAGTATGCGCCCTAGAACAATGTCTGTATCTGATAAATTGTTGCATCGAGCCCAGAGCAAGGACAGTTTGACATCTTTCTATCTTCGCTAAGTCTCGCTGAAAAATTGCAACCGTTTTCTCCAAAGATGATTCAACCAAAGCTCTGATCGGGAAGTGACGGACACCTTTTAGGACGTTGAAACTTTCAGAGGTGTTCGTTGTTGACAAACCCCATCTGTGGCATCCGTCAGCGAAAAGCGTCCATTTCTCTGGATCGATGTTCTGCAAATACTGGTATGCTCCGGGGGATCTCTCTTGCAACTTCGTCCATGTAGCCCAATACTTCTTCTCTTGTAACTCTGTTCCAACATGTTGACAAATCTACTTCAGACCCTTCCTTCTGTATTCCTTGGACATGTTCGCCTTAACATGCTCGAGGCAAAATCAGTGAACTCCTTTTCCCGAATATTTCTCTAACATTGTCTCCATTGCAGATAGGATTCTGAGGTGACGGTCAGAAACAATGCAGGTCCACCGATTGCCTAGAATGTACAATTTCATGCATTTTAGAAACCATTTCCAACTATGCTCTGTCTTATCGTCGACGATCGTAAATTCAATTGGCAAAATGTTGTTGTTTGAAGTTTTCACCACTGCAACAATCAATTTGCCTTTGTACGACCCCCGTAAGTGAGTTGCATCGACGCTTACGATCGGACGATAAGACTGGTATGCTTGAACAGATGGTCCAAATGCCCAAAACACATATCTAAAAATTCATCTTGAACTGTTTTCTGTGCCCTGTTTGAACTTGAACATAATATGGTGCCCGAGTTGGCCGCCTGCACTGAGGACAAATATCTTGGCAGTTCTCTAAAATTATTTTCCCATGTCCCGTATACTGCCTCAATTGCCTTCCTCCTTCCGTGCCACGCTTTCTTGTATCCCATGTGAACCCAGAATCATTCATGCACATCAGTCTGAATCTATTTCACCTTATATCCCGGGTCATTCTTGACATTCGAGATAATCAGTCTCGCAATATCATTCGACATGACATTTCTATCCTCATTCTCGATCTGAGCGTCGGGACAGTTGTGCTTCTTAACCCATTTTACCATTTTCCACTTTCCCGACCATGACTGTTCTGATGCATGAATGCTCCAGTTGCATCATGGGTCGTGCAATAGTTCTTCTGGATATGTAGGGGCACAGGTAGCACATTCTACAGCCCTCGTCCTCTTCGTACTTGGAACCGTTCGGAACGTTACAACCCTTTTGGCGGACCATTCATCCACGACAGACATTACAGATTTATTACTCTTGAAATAAATCCCGAGATCAATACTCTCTGTATTGCCGTCCCACATTGGCTCCGCAGAAACCTCTTCCTCTGGATCTTCCTCTTCTATGTCACCGTAAACAAAATGTTCCGACGGTGTAATTACATCGGTTTCACTGTCATCGATCTCATCGTCCCCAAGGCACATACTCCGCTGAGGACTCCTCTTCATTCCCCGTATTTTCATCTGAATGAACAAAATTATCGATTGGCTGGTGTTGACGTTCTGGTTTTCGGGGTGGATTTTGGATTTTTACCAAAAACGGTGACAAAACACTTTTGGTTTGCGGTGCTGAAACTAGTTGGTCTTAAAAACGTTTTAAAGAGTCGCCACCCGATTTCAGGAAAACCAAATTTTAATTTTTCAAAAATGAGTCCGTTTTTATTTTAAAACGCACTGGTCAAATTTTCAGAGATTCGGGGTAAAGGGGTTGGGTACGACGATTTAAGTTATACTTAAACCGCCGCCAGGTAAAACCGGCATCTGGTTTGTTTTTCTTTCCAAAATTTAAGTTTTAAATAAAATGCCGTTGCTGTGATTAAGTAATGACGATTTATGGTCATTTGCGAAAAATTAAATCAAACATTGAAAGCAGTAAAAGTGTGGAAAATTAAAACAAACATATCTAAACCTAATTATTCTTTCTCCGATTTGGAGAAAATAATTACAAAACGAAACCTAAAAATTTACATTCTACCCAATTTTATCCCAAATTAAACCCAATTAACCCAAAAATAAGTAAACCTAAACAATTATGAAAAATTATAAAATGGTCCTCAAACTTTAGAAAAATTACATTTTACTCCCTAAAAATTGGAAAATTACTAAAACAGTCCCTAAATATGCATTTTGTCTAAAAAATCCAAGAAAAATATAAAACATGCAAAAAAATTAAATTTTAAGCCATCACATGCAAAATTTCAGTTTAGTCGCTTAACTTTTCAAAATTACCAAATCTGCCCCTAATGCATATAAAACATGGTAAAACATCTTTTTGAATAATACTTCAATTTGCAAATCAGATTTAAGCATAAAAATCTCTTCAAAACAGAAACATGGTGATCACAAGAGTTGATAATGTTGTTGTAAATTAGATTTGATCAACCACAAATGAGACTTTGGAACAAAAGAAATAAATTAGGGAACAATACCATAGAAACTTAAGCAACAATGGACAGCAATGGCAATGGACTAATTTGATCAACTAACAGAAAGAGATTGGCAAGAAAACCTATACCATATCTCAAACTTTAGATATTGAATTAATAATTCTAAACACTCAGATTTGTTTAAACAGAAGAAACTAATGTCAATGCAGCCTACATGAACATTTTTATGTGATGTCCTATAAATTGTGAAAGCAGCAATAAGAATCATGAAACTGTTATCAATGGTCTACCTACAGCAGCAACAATTGAAGAATATTAACTACAACATGAATGCTAAAACATGCAATCAACCTGGATAAATGTGAAATAGAAACAAGGCAGAATTGAACCATGAATCAGAAACAAAGAGACTTAATAAGGGTAGAAATTATAACCCAAACAATCACCAAATTCAAATTCTTAAAATAAACATTCATCTCTAAATTGTAACCAGAAACATCCAAACAATTTTAAGTGCTTCTGCAACAAATGATCATCAACAATTTGTTGGACAGAAC
>CANUEY010374466.1:0-13310 GCA_948099555.1 Croton setiger
TGAAGAGTTTTCATGGGCTTCCTATTGGAAAATGTACTGAGGACACACCTGTTGTTTGATTTTGATATCCATGCCGGGAGTAGTATACATGCCCCCAAGTCGCGGGTCGCCATTTTGCATGCCCCCAGGTCGCGGCCTAATTTTTTGAAGTGGTACGATGGAGGGGGTAACTTTGAACCTAATTTTTTGAACGGGTACGATGGAGGGGTGTAACCTAACCTAGCCTAATTTTTGAACGGGTACGATGGAGGGGGTAACCCCGGAAGGCCGTTACGTCAGAGGGGCTAACCCCGGTTTGAACTTGTACGGCGGAGGGGTGGGTGACACTTGTTTGAACCGGTACGATGGAGGGGGTAACCTAACTGTGGAGGTAGGCGTCAAGGAAGTGGTGCGCGGCCCCGAGGCCAACGTCAGAGGGGACTAACCCCAGTTTGAACATGTGTCACCCACCCCTCCGACAGAACATGACTTGAAACCAATTCATGATTCTGCACCATCATTAACAGTTCTTAATATCTTTGGCGTATGTAACCTAACTTTTTAACCTCGCGCCCCGAGGCCAACGTCGGAGGCGCCAACCTTGAATTGGGTTTTTTTATATTAGGGGCCTAACCAGCATCTCCCCTGCGCCGGGTCGTCGGAAGCGCCAACCTTGAACCTAAGTGGTGTGCGCCCCGAGGCTCACGTCAGCAAAACTGGACACGGGCGGGGAATCGAACCCGGCGCCTCCGACGGGTAAGTCGGAGCTCTACCACTAAGCTACCGAGCCACTCTTACGTGGGGTGTAACGGTAGTGGTATTTGTGCTCCACTTATGCAGCATTTCCATGCGCGCCCAGGAGGCATGCTGCTACGCTCGTTAGGATTTTTTAACGGAAAAATCCTTTCCCCCCTAACGGAGGCCTATCCTAAACCGATATTTTTTTATTTTTTGTCGTTAAGATTTAATTTTTCGAACAAGGCGCAGAGTTCATTCATCTCTTTCAGCCACATTTTTCGAAAAACTATCTTCTCAAAGGTGTCAGTGTCCACTTTCTTTTTTCTTAGTGGCACGACACGGCACTGCGCCTGGAGGGCTAAGTGGTGTTCACCTTTGAGCGACATGGTGACCAATGAATCAAAGATCAGAGGTGCGCGCTTTTATACGCAGCTGAACAAAAACTTTTTTTGTATTTTTTTCTTTTTAAACTTTTTTTGTATTTTTTTCTTTTTAATTTTTTTTGTATTTTTTTCTTTTTAAACTTTTTTGTATTTTTTTCTTTTTTAAGCCATGGTGAACGTGTACCACATTCCTATGCGCCGTGCGTTGAGACATGCGCAAGAGTGGGTTGGGAAAACACTGTGCTCCTGACAATGGAAGGGCACAAACATTTTGGGCAGCTTGCTGAGCTTAGGGCACCCTAGTGTCTCAATGTCGATGACAACTTTTTCGCGCAGCATTTTCTGCAGCATCTTTTTTTTCTCATCGCCTTTAACATAGACGACCTCAAAGCTATTGACCATCTCGTGGATCTGGTCCTCACAGAACTCATAGGGGATGAGGCCCATGTTCCACTTCAGACCGTGCACGTGTTTTGTGACGTAGTGGTTGTGGCGCCGATACTTCTCTGGGAGTAATGTCTCATCATAGGGCGGTTTGAAGAACGCCGTATGACTGACATCCCAGTCAGCATTGTATCGGCTGAACTCTTTAATGAGGAGTTCACCACTTTGGCCTCTCAACATCTGTACGTCACAGAACACATGAGCCATTTTGCTATCGCTACAGTGAGGCGGGCTTGGGTGCCACCTCATTACTATGCCGTATCGGATCAGCCGCGAGAGCTAAGCAAGCGGAGTATCTACGGCGGTGCACGGATGACTCACACAAATGTGTTTGGTTTTTTTATATTAGGGGCCTAACCAGCATCTCCCCTGCGCCGGTGGGGCCAGCATGCTTTAAAGAGAGGGGTATAACCCGTCTCTTTGTCTCCCCTGCGCACATCTCCAAGGAGGTCTCGAGAGCTAAGCAGGTGGAGTATCTACGGCGCTACCCCGCATCAGATCATGCCTCATGTAATCGAACACCCTGTCTTTCAAGAAGTCAAGGTGGTAAGCAATCAGTTCATACTGAATGATTTCTGGGAGGTCACAACCTACGTGCAGGAACACATCCGTCAGAAGCTCATCTCTCTTCACCTTCTCCTGGATGTCAGAGATGGAGTTCGGAGTGGAATACCCCTTTTTGGCCAGCATCTCTTTGCAATTTCGCATGTACTGTCCTATTTCGCTCTGAGTTCGGGCAGCCATTCTGTCGATACTCAGGAGCGCGGTAAGGAAGACATACCTCGCACTGTGCAGCATGTCCCAAGAGATCTCTGCGAGAGCGAGTATCGCCGGAGACCTCTTGTGACTCACAAAGACCAACGGCCTCACCGCCGTGAGCCCGACCTTCAGGCTGATATCGCCATAGTTAATGGCAGGTATCTTTGCCTTGACGGTCAGACTGTCTTTGACTTGTTTGTAGACGTTCGTGGATATGATCTCCTCGAACTCCATAACAGTCATCCTCAGCCATGGGCGGGTCCCCCGGGCGCTGGTGTCGCCCAGGAGCAAGACGTAGGGCTTCAAGTCCACTGCGTCTATCCCCACCCTCACGAGCTTTGAACGGGATGCGTTCAGAGGGAAGTCTCGACAGTACACCTCTTTGGGGTACAACGAGGGCATGTCGATAGCAACGCGCTTTACCGTCAACGGTTCCATTTCTGGGAAAGTGCGTTTACCAGACATGATGACTCGGTGAAGAGAGGGTGAGAACAGCGCCTACCTCACTCACTTCTCGTTTCGTATCATCTCGAGAGTTAAGACCTGCGCCAGCGCCACCTAGCGGATATTTTTAGAACTACGTCCACAGCACGTCTGCGCCCCGGCGACCACGCATGCTCGTTTCCTACCAAACATGTGCTGAAAATGTTTTCGCACGACATCATCATTTTTTATCGGATCGGAGGTAAAGAGCTTGTGGACGAAAGAGTGCAGGGAATACCCATGAGCTCTGTGGACCAGATAGAGTATGCAATACTCCCCGCACACCGTGGAATTTAGTGCCTGTAGACTTTTGTGGTTGTAAGTCCATTTTTTACAGTGTCGGTTTAGAAATCTTTTGTGTTGTGGTACGAGTGGTGGAAAACCGTAGGAGTCCCAGTACTCACCCACACCATGTTTATCGATGTAAAAAGCCACCCAGTGCTGCCCTGGTTTTGAAATAGGGTCTGTGTTACAGATCAAAAGTGCGGGGCAGTTGTGAAGTTTGCGCGGCAGCGTGTCCGCTGCAAACACACCCTCGAAAAGAGGTGAGACGTGTTTATCCCTGCGCATCAGGGAGTCTAGCGTGAAGCCATCCATTAGACGTTGTAGTCGACAATGACGTTGCGATCTTTATCGATCTCGATCAAGTTCTGGAATTCGGCGTAGACCACGCAATTTATAGCATCGGGCAGAGCGTCGGCGAATCGCATATCGAGACGCAGTGAACCATGTCTTTGCAGATTCCAGTGCGGCATGCTAGCAGAGAGGTCAGGGGTCAGGTCGAACGCAAACAGGGTCGAGCCCCGGGGATAGTCTGCGAACGGTATGTGATTCCCGTCATCTTTCCAGTGAATCCCCGTGGCACTAAAAAGGGTGTTGTACGCTTCAATGTACAAACCGGCAGAAAAGTCAGGAGTCAGGGGTTGGGCCGGGACGGGCATGCCATCCACGTGGAGTTGGAGGAAGTTTAGATTAAAGTGGTGGAAGTTAAATGGATTAAGTTTATAATCTCCATTGAACGCCTTATTGTCAACGAAACCTATGATGACTCTTTGGGGCATTTGATTAAGGAAGAGGTTGTCCACCGTTTTATCCCTCAAACCCTTCGCTATCGTGATGGTTTTGATATCGACACGAGTGAGCGGGTACTTGGCGTGAGCCTTCTCTAGTACTTGGGCGTGGGCGAGCATCACGGAGGGGGATACGGTCACCCTTCTCATCACGACCTTAAAGTCCAGGAGCTTAAGTTTTTCAGTTCCTTTGGTGGACATGATCACAAAGTCGTCGCGGCTCCGAGTGGCTTTTAGGCTGATCGTCACGTTGTTGAGTATGAGACGGTCAGAATTACACAGATTGATGTGGAGGGGGCCGAAGAGCTCAAAAACCTTGCTGTTTTTGGTGCGAGATCGACGCCAAGCAAGGCCTAGGTTTTGCTCACTATTGAGTGAGTCATAGAACCCTGCCGTGTCCTCATACCACATGCGTTGTTGCAGATGGGTCTCTTTGGCCCCCCTGCCGTAATTCAGTTTGGTCTCGATGTAGGAACGATAACCATACGTCATACTACTCTGGGAAATGACCGTGCCGTTCATGCTGCAGTCGATTTGTGACCACATGGCCCCCAACGGGTAGTTGACAACTGTCGCGTCGCTCCCATCAGCGTCCGTAATATCTTTGCCGTCACCATTCACAATTTTTTGTTTTGTGTAGAGATACAGGAGAGCAGCGTCGCCGTATCCATGACCCACACCTTGAATGTCGACCGTGATGGTGCTGGCGTCGAGATTGGACGCGGTAGCCCTAAACTCCATGAGCTGACTTTTCTCCTCCCCCACTTGGTGAGGCGTCCCGCCAAACACATCGAGGGATGAGGGCAGAGCCTCGGGGGATGAACTATGAATGAAAGGCATCTTAGGTGAAATAATCAGGTGAGAACCGTTTACTTCGCGGTTTAGTAACCGAATGAAGATTAGGTGAACGCTTCCTCCTTTTTATAGCCCCAGACCCGCTCATGGCACTGGCCGCTCGTCTCTTAAGGTTTTGGACGGCCTCGCCCCCGTGACGCCTAGCGCTCTCTTTGATATTATCTCCGCTAGCGACATCCGCGAGAATGTGACTACCCGCTCGGGCCGCCTCCTTCCCCACAACGGCCGCGCCGCTTTTAAGTACGGGGAAAACGGATCGGAACAGGCCGCCCAGCCAGGAACCGATACCGTGTCCTTTTTGATAACTGCTACCGGCATAATAATGCCCGCCACCGTAGGTATCGAGTATTATTTGTCTCATGTAATATTGAGTAATAGGATCCATTTTTTTTTTTTTTAGGAGAGTTTACGAAAGTGAACCAACAAGGTTGACGTTCCGAACTGAAATGGGATCCGACGCCCTGCGCTGTCCCTTATATCTATTTCCAGAGTGTCAAACGATTTTGTCCGCAAGTCAAAGTACAGCGGGTGATCAAAGTGAACGACCGAGGTGGTGCCGTGTTGCGCCTTAATGTCGAGTGGGACAGTGCGGAGCAGCGGTGCCCTCTCGTGGCCGATAATCTGGTCAGAGAGAATGTTCATGTAGATAAACATTTCAGCCGGCATCCCCAAACTAATGTCCAGGGGTTTAGTGCCGCAGATCTCCTGGTTTGCCGGATACGGCCCAGGGTGCTCAAGTCCGAGCTGAAGGGCAAGGCGTGGGGAAAAATGGACTTTGTATTGTTCATCATTGTCGAACGGATTAAACGTTATCCTCTGATTAGTCACCTCATAGTATTTCGTGTTTGACTGTGTAATATCGTTATCAAATGATTTCAGGGCATCATTGACACTCGAGAGAAAATCTTCGACAGAACTGTAAGAGCCAGGTCTGACGGAAACGAGATCCACCATGGTGTCTGACACCACTGTGATATCATTTTCGCCTTGGATGACTTGGGCAACCGTGTTTGGGTAGTGGAGCTCGATGAGCGCAGCCTGCCATTGACCATGCAGGTCCATATGCTGAGAAAGTTGCGTTATAAAGTGGGATGTGGTGTTGTCCGGATAGAGCTCAGGACTCGCATTACTCGGGAGGAATGCGTAAAAGTCCATCATCCTACAAGATCTAAATCGAGAATCCAGGAACGACTCTTTTTTGGATAGCCTTTCCACTGAACGTAGTGTTTGAGACTGCGTCCTTTTCCCTTGGACCGGACTATATATGCTATTTTGAAAGCCTCGGGCTTCGTGACCTTCTGCAACTCCGCTTCGTAAAACGTGCCCTCAATCGGATCCTTATCCAAGTCCCGAATCCTATACACTGGCACCATATGTGGAATGACTTGAACGATCTCAAAAATCTCCTCGCTCCAGTTCCACGTGTACCCTTTTTCGAACGCCTGTTTTTCTCTACTGATTCTGACATAGTCACCAACCTTAAACTTAGGTCGTTTAGTACTAACTTTTTTGCTGTGGTACAAGTTATTATATACTTCCAAAACACGCTCCGGGGTCACATCGACCGGTCTCATTTTTATCGAGGTGTGATGAGTGTGGTTGTATGCGTGAACGACTTGGTCAAGCAGACCATCGACATAGCGGTAATTCTGAGTGTGTGTGAACCGTTTAAACAGTTTCGACTTGAGGGTGCGTTGCCATCTTTCCACCACGGCACACTTAATGTCGGGGTTATGGGTGTGAATATAGGTTATGTTATTGTCTTTGAGAAATTTCCGAAATGTTTGATTAATGTACTCTTTCCCCTTGTCCGAAAAAAGACGCGATGGTCGGCGCTTTGTGCTTTTGAAAAGGGTTTCGAATCCCTTTACGATGGAGGGGGCAGACTTGTCTTTGAGGGGAATAGCCCAAGCGTACTTTGAAAAGACGTCAATGACACACAAAATAAAAGCGTAGCCATTATTATCTTTTTTCAGTGATTGGAAGTCCGTCAAGTCCGTCTGCCAACTCTCATCAATGTTATCTGCGTAAGTCGCATTACGGAGAAAACGACGCCGTGCAGGCTTGTGGAGCGTGTAGGCATCCTCTCCTTGCAGGAACTTCACTGTTTTCTTTTTATTCTCGCCTGTGGCGTTCCACAATTTCCATGCCGTACCGTACGAAGCGGGGCGGGCAGGATCGTGATAGACTTCACCAAGTTTTCCAGGCATTTCTCTTTTGGGACACACGCTTTGTGACCTTCCCCTTTTTCTTCGGAGGGACACGCTTTGCGACACGCCCTTTTCTGATCTGTTTGGGGTGTGTGACAGGGGGTGGACTTATGATCGTCAAACCCGAACCGCTTTGATTGCGAGCGTCGCTAATTTCTTGGCGTCGCGTAGAATTTGAAACAAGTTCCAGAGGAATGTTTGCTGTAGAAAGGGCCTTGATGAATCTTGAAACACCCGTGGGTTCAAAAGATTTGCGCTGGCGGGTGAGATCGGATATGAGATCGATAATATTCGAATTAGGGATAGGTTGGTTATCTATTGAAACGATACCCTGACTGTCCCATGTGACCTGAGTGGCAGACTGTTTCAAATAGTCAAATATCCGAAGAGCAGCCGCTTTATATGTTTTGGGGAGCGCAGTCTCCAGTTGGTTCCGGATAAGCTCGCTAGTGTCTTTACTTTCGGTATAATCAGCAACGGAAATCTCCACTGGCCTTTTCTTTTCGTTAACGAAATAGAGGTAGCGTTGGAGCGCCTCGTTGTAATGTTTCCATTTCTCAGAGTCATCCGCATATTTTTTACGCAAGATGAGGTCCATCTCCGCGTCAAGCGAACTCGTCTGAGTTTGCGCCGTGGAGGGCGTGGCGTCATTGAGCTTGGCCACGCTCTCGGGCGAGACCAGCAGAAGTTTCTTAACATGATTCATTTGAACAAGCTAGGCAGCACGGATGCCACAGCGGTAAGTAGCAAGGGGAGAAAAGAGCCTCCTCTCTGAAGGACCTGCTTTTTGGCCTGAAGACCTTTGCCTTTCTGTGCGAGTTGTCTTATTTTTGAACGATATTTTTTAAGTTGTTCTTTTTGTGTTGCAGTAAGTGGAATATTGCCGCTCAGAAGATTATCACAAATCTCACAAATCGCGTAGATGATCGCCTTATCGGACTCTTTTATGATTGCCTTACGAAGGTTAGGCTTAGCTGACTGCAGAACCTGAAGAACAGCTTTATGCGTCTTAACAGCAGGAGCCATCGTCAACAAATGATTCAGATGACGTCCTCCATCTCTCTTTTATACCTTCCCTTTGGGATGTATACCACCGTGGACTCTCCCGGAAAAATGAGAGTGCGCATCCTCAGGTGATCGGCTTGACTCGGCTTGAAGTCAAACAAGAGGTAGGTGAACCCTGCCTTCGTCGCATCGTGGTAAGCCTCAAGCAGACCCCTGTAATGCGTGGGATCGACTTGCAAACAGAACGTGCGAATCTGGGCCAAGTCCCTGCTTGTTTTGAACAACACAATGTAGTGTGTGTTCAGACTTATTTGGCGGAGCCCGTCAGGATACAAACACTGACTTAGGAAGAAAATACTGAGGTTGCGATGATGAGAACCCTTAATAAAAAACTTTAGGATCTCTTTATGGTGTGTCTTAATCTCATCCATAAAATCGTCAATCACAATCAGCTTTGCGCCCTGCCCCGAAGGATGGTCGTCAAGCACGGGAAGATCGTGCCTAAAGTCCACCCCGTGATTTGTTTTTAGGGTGTCGTACAGAGGTTGCCACTCGGAAAAATAGAAGATAAGTTGCTCAAATTTTACGTTGAACATCTCATCTCTTTTTTCAATCAGACGGTTCATGAAATAAGTTTTACCACTGCCTGTTCCACCTACCACGAGGGCGGTGCACGGATGTTGGAACCTCAGGTCCATCGTGAAGACTGATGACTCACACCGATGTGTTGGGGTTTTTATATAAGGGGCCTAACCAGCATCTCCCCTGCGCCGGTGGGGCCAGCTTGCTTTAAAGAGAGGGGTATAACCCGTCTCTTTGTCTCCCCTGCGCACATCCCGTCTACTTAGACATCTCCAAGGAGGTCCAGAACTTCCAGCATTTCCTGGTCCTCCTCGTCAGCCATATTGAAAGCGTTGAAACCGTGAGGAACCGTCATCTCTAGCCCCACACGGCGCCGCTTGGTATTTTTGGCTTGCCAATTCTTACTGGTCGATCGTGTCACGATCTTCCAAGTCGGCAACCGAGCTATCTGGTGGGGGATAGGGACCACCGTCTTCTCTGGATCACCGATGACCATAGCCTTGAGCTGATCAAAGGTGACCAACTGGTCGCACGAGCTGTTGATGGAGATGCCCCGAACTTTAATGCACACTTTTATGTTCGTGACATCACCTCCCACGGCCACTTTGTAGGCGTAATTCTTTGGCCCTGCCGGCAGCAAACTCAGTGATGAAGGACCCCTCCCCATAGTCCTCCTCGACCTGATCGGTCAGGTCACCGAGATGCGTGCCTAGAGGCAGGTCAGGCTCACCGGGGCGACTAATGTAAGCCACCGAATCGGTGTCGTGGTACAGGGCTCGCTCTCGAACGATATCGAGATATCGATATAGCTGGAGTCGGCCATGACACGTTGTGAACGCCGCGTGTATGAGGGAGGAAGTGGGGAGGGTCTGCTCAGAATCCTCCACAGGGGTACAAGTTACTTGTAGGCACTCATCCCCTAGAGGAATCAGGCCACTCACTTGATGCGTGGGGTCTGTGATGAGCCGAACAAGGTCCTCGTATTTGTACAAAAAGTACGTTTTGGGCCTCAGCGTCCTCTCACCAAATTTACCCCAGAAACTGTTGCACATCAGTTTTGCCAGGGTACGGAGAGCACTGTTCTTAGACATTTTGGCGGGGTCCAGGACCACACCATCATGTTTAAGTGTATCGGCCACATACTGTGCCTTCTGCTCCTCCGTTGTGCAGTCTGTGGGCCACCCGCTTGCCTGTATTTTTAAAGCCATGAAGCAGCGTACATAGGCGGACAGGAGACCATCTGTTTGTGTCTCGGGGTCGTACTGAGCTGTGGCTGGGTATTGATAGACCTCATGCACTCTGAGTAACTCATACCCCTTATCCAAGGCAAGCTGCAGTTCAGGAGCACACCATTCACCGGTCAACTTACGCTCCGAGGGCGTGTGACGACAAGTCACTTTGCTCTCCCGCTCCGCGCAAGTGCGACAGAGAGGGAACATCAACTTGCCGCCACACTTATAAGGGAGCACCGGTAAGAACAGGTCACGAGGAGGCAATACAGTACATTTGATCATGCCGTTCCAAGTGTCTACGGGAGGCATGTCGGGTGAATCCTCAAGCACAATTTGAGGGTGCCCGTAAGGGTATTTGGCCCTGAGGTTAGCATTAGGGTATTCGCTGACGACATCCACCAGCTTTATTTTCTCCCCCTTCTCAATGTCCGCTTTGTGATACCAGCGCAGGGCACTTGTACGGCCACCGGCCAGACCACCACGGAGATTGAGAGGAGAGACTCGCTGTGTGGGGTGTGTCTCGAAATATTGCTTGACCTCGGGATCTTGTTCAAGCTGGCGCTTGAACTCACACTCCCACATTTCAACAACCGTATACCCCTCTCGGCGGTACATCGCTGTCAGTGCCCTCGTTTTCTCATATCTGTTTTCAGTGGCATCTTCATTGACGGGGAAGTGGGTGGGGCATTGGTGCCAATAACACCCGTGAAATTGGTAGATCCGCCGCTCCTCACCGCCATCAGGATGAGGGATCACGACATACCCATCAACAGGCCGGCCGAGCACCAGAAACTCACGGTCAGTATATATTGTTGTGATGTTCAGACCCAACCTATGTGACTCATAGTCCAGCCACTGGAGGGCTATGTGCGACTGCTTGCCTCGGCCATGATACCCCCCCGAAGGAACTATACCAATTTTATCTTTCTGCAGAAAATTGCGTCTGAACGCAGCCATGCAAGCGGCACTCAACGTCAAGCAATTATGCATGGGGTCAAACCCTGCCACCTCTACGAAAAGTTTACGGAAGGCTTGGCAGGACTGCCGCAGGATTGTGACGTCGGAAATGCAGTAGTCAATCAACTCCCGGCGGAAATTGAAGACATACCCATTCCTTGACTGCTCGTCATACCATTTATGAAACTCAGAGGCAGCCTTCGATTTCATAGTAGAAACACAGTAGAATTCTTTGTCAAGTAGGGGGCCTTCGTATTTGTAGAATTCTGGCTTGTTTGCCATAAATGGCCAGTGTCCCTTCTTGAGCTCTTCCAGACCAAAGCTCTTTGGCATGGCACTGAGAGGCATGGGTAGGAATAATAAGGAATCAATAAACTTCCAATTCCCCGCCTTGAGCGAGAGAATTTTAGCGCCCTGTAGAATAGGTTCTACCTTTATCTTTCGTGCAGTCAATTCCTGAAGAATGAACACGGCATCGAAAGATCGAGCATTATGTGCCACAAGCAGTAGTTCGTGCTTTGCCGGGAAAGACTTGAGATAATCAATGAACTGACTCATAACATTAACGTCAGGGTCGTCAAGGTTATGAAAAATGTGCTGTCGTGTCTGGCACACTGTGCAAAAATAGTCATTTTGCTGAATCTCAGCGCAATCCTTGCACACTGCTTGTGACACAAGAAGGTTAGGGACGTGCTCGAAAGTGTTTTCTTTACCTTCCACAGGCTTATATTGAGTGGTCTCAATATCATAGAAAATAGTAATGTACTTATAGTCCTTTTTCATCTCCTTTTCAGTCCATTTTTGCATGAAGCAAAGATGGTTCTCTTTGCAATTTTCTTTGCAGTTGCGACAATACACGAAACCACACACATGTTTTTGTCTGTTCATAAGACTGTAGCTTTTTTCACAACGCGGACAGAATTTAAACATGTCGCATTTCGTGAAAGAAGACCTATTCATTTTAATAGTCTTGTGATTTTCCATGCACTCCTCTCCTGCGAACTGATGCTTGCAGGTCTGACATCGGATCAACGGGGCAGCGATGTCGTCGTGTTTGGTGGGACCAAAACACCGCCAGCAGGATCCATCACAACGATGGTCTCTCTTATTGTTATAAAATGCGATGCATTTTTCACACTCAAAGTGGTACCCAAATGAAGTACACGGGTATAACAGGGCATAAAAGTGCTCTTGGTGCAAGAGTAAGTAGATGTTTTTACACCCCTGGCTGTGCGGGCCTTTGAAGACGCATTCCCCTCCCTTTTGGTCTGTGAAAACACACAAACGAAAAGACGGCAATACGTCCTGCAGTTTTCGAACCTCGTCAAGACCACAGGGGCGAGTGGGATCAATTTGTGCCAATTTACACAAAGCCAGTGCTTTATCTCTCTGGATGTCAGACTTAGGATCTTTCATCCTGTAAAAGGCATGCTTGCTCATGGTCCCCCTGGCCATGAGCACAGCGACACAGCGTGTCAGACACATGGCATCATCAGTGTTAGCAGGAGAAAATATTTTTCTCTCATCCAAGTTGCCCTCTAACCACTGGTCCATGTTCTCATTCGGGACACGTCTCACTCTTCGCCCTCCTGCACGTGGCAGGGGAATATGAACGTAGCTCAACTTGAGCTGTCCATTCATCAAAAATGCCTGGTTTGAGTTCAAGACTCGCTCCAGCTTATCTAAAACGACGCGGCCCGAGAGCTGGTCAGTTCGGCGCATATTGAACCACAGAGGGTTCTCAGTGCTGTTGCCACTCTGAATCTCAACGATGACACGATCATCATCAGCGGCGTTCACTGCCTCCCTCTGTCTTTGCAAAACAGAATCAAAGAGAGACTCCATGAGCTCCCCCGAGGGAAGCGTGTCACCGAGGCCTCGAATGGCCATGACCTCCTCGCGAAAAGTTGTTCGAAACCGCTTAAGTTCTCGCTCACGGCTCTCCAGCACCTCGAGGGTCGGTTCCTCCTCCTCCTCTGCCAAGGGACGCTTGTCGCCTGGCTGAGGTGAGGGAGAACGGATCCTCGAGGGGGCTGGTTGAGGTGAGGGAGAACGGGGGCGCGAGGGGGCTGGCTCGGGTGAAGGACAACGGGGGCGCGAGGGCCCGGGCTGTGGCTCAGATGGGCGTAGCGGGTTGTGAGCGGTTGAGGAACCAGCACCAACCAGCGCCATAGCCACCTTAAATGAACCAAGAGCATGCCTGTTGTTTCCCTTCGAACACCGAATGTGAGCCTCGTATCCTTCCTTCAAGAAATCAAGAAGGCGCGGGTCTTGTAGGTCCTCCGGAGTAGCATCTGCGAGAACTATAAGCATCTCGCAATATGCTTCGTTTAACCCTTTACGTCACAGGTTTGGTCCAGCTGAGAAAAAAACTTTCCATATCGATTTTCTGGTTGGTTTTGACTTACTGATCATTTTGATTTTTGTCACGACGCTGTAACGTTAACCGTTTGGATTTTAGCCCTGTGTATCAAAAATGATACACTGTGACGTTAGCGGGGATGTTGTGACGCGCGGCCCGCGGCGTAAAACCGATGAGCACACTTTATATTTTACAATTGTACATGTCTTGCTAGTGATCCCGCAACCCGTACGGTGCCAACCATGTTTTTA
>CANUEY010374552.1:0-15373 GCA_948099555.1 Croton setiger
GATAACATGTATGTGTGTGTGTGTGTGTGTGTGTGTGTGTGTGTGTGTGTGTGTGTGTGTGTGTGTGTGTGTGTGTGTGTGTGTGTGTGTGTGTGTGTGTGTGTGTGTGTGTGTGTGTGTGTGAGTGTGTGTGTGTGTGTGTGTGTGTGTGTGTGTGTCTGTGTGTGTGTGTGTGTGTGTGTGTGTGTGTGTGTGTGTGTGTGTGTGTGTGTGTGTGTGTGTGTGTGTGTGTGCACTCCTCCTTCACACACACATATATTATTATTGTTTAAATAATCGGGACCAAAAATATTTACGGTCCAATCGACACCTAGTACTGACTCCGATATCTCGACAAGGCCGATGAAACCAAAGTTTATGACATCCTCATCAAATTACAAAGTGAAAATATTTTTTCAATTTGAAACCGACTTATCTTCCTTTTATTAAATCCATATTTACCCTTTTAATTATTTGTGCCACCGTAAATTAAATGGTCGCGTCAAATAAAAACCCTAATGTTTTCCCCTTATTTACGTATACCAACAAATAGCAAGCCCTAAGAATTTAATCATTCATATGGTTTAAATATAATTTCTATAGTGTTTATATATAATTTTCTTAGCAAGTAAATAATCATTTATTTACCTCGTTAACCTTTATTGACCAAATAAATTATTATGCAATTAAACCATAAAAATGCGTTATGCCTATAATGACGATATGTATGACGTATGATTTTGGTTAAGGATGTCACACATATACTATAAGGCTAGGTATGTGAATTTTCTAACACCAATTGATTTTTGGAGAGTTAATAGCATATGAGGTTTCACAAGTGATATCGGAGCTAAATGTCACAGATTCAATTTATGGCGAGAGCAATTGTTGATAAGGAGACCGCTTGTCATGCGTACATTAGTTAAATTATGGTAGAAGTCAAATGAATCAAGTCACAGTCGAATGTTATGGGTATTGGTGAACTAGATATACTATAAAATTAGGGCATTCATATTTTATAAAACCAATTAGTTTTACGAAAATTGGTAGCGCTTAAAGTTATACAAAGATCACAACACTAATATATCTGCATAATTATCATTAATTTTAATTTAGCTCATCATCAAATTAATGTTCATAATAACTTAACAAAATTAGAACACATTAATTTGTGCGAAGCCAATAAAATATGAAAAATTATTTTAATATATATTTAATATATAAATGCAAGTCCATGAAATGATCAGATAAATTAACGACTTTTCTTTTTTCAAAAAGAAAAACATGCTTTTTTTTTTAAAAAAAAAAAATGAAGCCAATATGATTTAGATTCCATAAAGTTGGTTCTAGTTTAGTTAAAAAGTTATACAAACTTAACTTTAAGTATCTACTTCTTAAGAACTTAAATTCTTGAAAAGTAAATTTGCAAGAAAATTATTTTATAGAAAGTATCAAATAAATATCTTTTGATTTATTTTATAAACTCTCGAAAAGTTTAAATATTTACTAAAATAATATTAATATACCATAAATTTCATTAAAATAAATATTTTAAATATAAAAATAAGAATAAAATTTAAATTATTCAAAATTAAAATTAAGGAAATGCATTTTCTTAAGTTAGAGTGAGAGAATTACTTCTTATATAGGAGAAAATTTGATATTTTAATTTTCAAGAACTTTTTCAAACAAATACTTAACTTTCAGGTTACTTGGCTACTTCCTAGTATCATATGGCAATGACCGACAACAAGGCAACTTCTAGTTAGGATTTGGACTAGAGCTTCTACCCTATGGCAAGTAAGTTAGCTAGGCGAAGCCTTAACATAACTCAGAAAATTTTCCAACTTCGCTACCCTAAAGATTTGTTTCTAGATACACCTCCTCATCTATTTATCATGTTAAGGTTACATACAAAAGATACCGCAAGGAAAGTGTTTGCGTTGGGAGATTTTTGCAAGAGAGTATTCCCTTGGGCCCTGGTTGCAACTAACAAGACTATTGGGCATGTTTGCGAGCTGTCTAGCGATATGTTGGCATGCAGTTGGGTAGGCTGCTATGTACTAACCTATCTGTCATACCCCTAAGAGAGGTAAGTTGGTGAGCGAGCATGCTGGCTATCACAACCAAGATAGGTTTTCTTAGCCGAGGTAGTTGTACTGTGACATTGTTCCACACCTAAATTGGCATTATCCTCATTGCATACTCCACTCGAGCTCGGCTGTAGGTCTCCCAGGTTGTGGTCTCTATGGAAAGGCTTCAGAAGGCTTACATAAAAGATCAGATGTGTCTTGATCTCTTACGAGAGTGTGAGTATGTTTGCTAGATTCTCCACCAGCTTCACAACTTTGAAAGACCCCTCGTATCTTGGTAAGAGACACTCGTGCTTTCCATGTTGTTAGAGATTGATAAAGACTAGATCATCAACTTGAAACTCACGAGGCCTTCAATTCATGTCTGCCCATTTCTTCATGCATGGATTCACATAACACAAAAGAAAAATTTGTGCACCTTAATTTTAATTATTTAGGTAAAACTAAGGAAATATTTATTTTTAAGAAAATGACTCCATTTTAGCTCAAAGGGTAAAAAAATCTAATTTTTCCTAAACGACACTAATCTCAAACCAAAGTGAATTCAGTGACTAAGATTTTAATTTTAGGGGGTTAATTGTAAAAATGAATGTTGGACGGATGTAAAAACTCTTTCTAATTTATTTTTTAATTTCCTTAATACAATGCTGAATTTTATCTATGTTAAATCTAATTGATTTTATTTTCCATTTTTTAACTAATCATATCTAATTAATAATTATTACAAAGTTTAAACCTAAAAAATCTAAATTAATAAAAATGTAATGCAAATCAGATGAAACATAGCAAATTAAAATGCAAGTAAAGAAATGCAAACTGATTTTGAGGCCTCTCTCTTTCCACATGCAATCTTATAAACAAAAGTGAGAACCGACGAAGCAAGCAACAAAAGAAAATCTTGTTAGTGATTTGTAACTGCTGTTTGAGATTAAAACTAAAAAATGCCGACATAATTATTTTGAATTTCAAAATATCGATTGTAGTTCAAATGTACATTTTGAGTGGGTCCCATAACATAAAATGATTGAATAAGAAATATTAAGTAATGTTATCTTATACACAAATTAAGATTAAACATTAGACAAATCTTGGAGTGATGATTTTCATCCAAAATAACAAGCTAATACTTAAGAACGAGTATGGAGGTTTTCCTACATTGAAGAATATGGTTTGAGCAGCTAATGGACATCCTACTTATAGGTGTAGGAGAATGACCTAATGGATAATTTTCTGCGGTGAATCTACAAAGATCACAAAAGTTGATTGGGCTGATTTTCTTAATTTCAAGGGGTGGGCCGTAAGAATTTGTTGATTTTGGGGAATTATGACAATTAATGTAAGTTAGAAGAGTGATTTGGGAAACTTAGAGTTGATCGGCTAGATATTTAGGATGTTGGTTGGATTTGATGGCCAATTGGTTGTCTTGGCCTGGTTCGCATTGGTTCATGTCGATTTTTTTTTGAGATTTTCCTTGTTTTCAAGTTATAAGGTCCGTAAAAGTATCACAAACTGCTGCAAAATTCATTAAGAAATGGTGTCAGCTAAAGAAATAGATTCATCAGTCTAAATAATGACTTGAAACGATGTCCAGTTAAGGAAACTGGGTAAACCTAGAGTTCATTTTGTAAAACTGACCATTGATTAAGGAAGCCGAGGGCGAGGATTAATAATTTGAATGCAATTGGTAGGTTTTCTATGTGGGAAATATTGATTTGAATCGATGTAGAATTTTTTCGTAATCACATTTGGGTTACCACTTTGAGATATTCTTCTACCTTTTCACAATGTTAGGTCCACCCTTTTCACATTTGGTACGCATGGTTGCTAGCCCATTGCAATCTTAAAGGGACTTCTGCTACAAAATTAAAGAAAGAAGGAAGAAATGAAGAACATGATGTTTATTTCATTGTATCTCAATTTTCAATTCTGTTTTATATTTATACTATATAGAAATAACAAATTATCCTACTTTTACTCTTTCTGGATTAATTCTGTTTGTGGTTTTGAATTTGATTCCAGTTTATGATTTCCTCTTATCTTTCTGTTTTCTATTTTTGATACTCCCCCTCAAGCTGGGTTTTAGAATCTTTGACACCCAACTTGCCTAGAACCTCGCTAAATTCTTTTTCCGGTACTGCCTTAGTCAATATATCTGCCAGTTATTCTTCTGATTGTATGTAAGGTAGACAAAAGACTCCAGTTTCAATCTTTTCTTATATAAAGTGTCAGTCCACTTCAACATGCTTTGTCTGGTCATGTTGAACTGGATTTTCTGAAATACTTATCGCAGCCTTGTTGTCGCACATTAGTTCAGAGGTATTTGACACAAAGCCAATTTCGTTTAATAGCTTCCTTAGCCATAGATACTCTGTAAGTCCTTTGATAATTCCTTAAAATTCAGCTTCAGCACTTGAAAGAGCAACCACTTTTTATTTTTTACTCTTCCAAGTGACAAGGTTACCTCCAAAAAATGTAAAGTAACCAGAAGTTTATCATCTGTCAACTGAGTTGCCTGCCCAATATCCGTCAATAAATGCCTGAATTTTCATATGACCATACTTCCAGAACATTACACCTCTACTTGGAGAACCTTACAGGTATCGAAAAATTTTAAGCGCTGCTTCCATATGGTTTTTCTGTTGTTTATGCATGAACTGACTGACTATACCTATAGTATAGGCTATGTCTGGTCTCATATACGAAAGATATATGAGTTTTCTTACCAGCTTCTGGTACTGTTCCCGATCTGTCAGCTCAGTACCCTTTATGAATCGTAAACCATGATTTACACCATTGGAGTATCAATAGGTTTACAATCCAGTAACCCTATCTTTGCAAGAAGATCAAGAACATATTTTCGCTGATAAATGAAAATTCCCTATTTAGACCTTGAGACATATATCCCAAGGAAATATTTCAAAATTCCCAGGTCTTTTATTTCAAATTCGTTGAAAATATTTTCTTTTAGAGCATTCATGTCTTCCTTATCATTACCTGTGATGATCATATCATCTACATATATAATAAGACAGTCTACCAACCCTTCTCTTTTCTTGAGGAATAAAGTGTGATCTGAGTTGCTCTGATAGTACCTATATTTCTTCATGGCTGTGGTAAATCTCCTAAACCACACTCTCGGTGACTTTTTTAACCTGTAGAACGCCTTCTTTACTCTACACCGTTCTCTTGAACAAAAGTTTTCTAAGAACCTTGGAGGAGCTTCCATATATTCCTTTTCCTTCAAGTCACCAGCATTTTTTACATCAAATTGATGCAAAGGCCAGTCCTAGTTAGTTGCCACTGAAAACAGGACACAGATGGTATCTATTTTGGCTACCGGAGAGAAAGTTTTTGAGTAGTCTATGCCATAAGTCTAGGTGTAGCATTTTGCCACCAACCTTGCCTTGTATCTTTCAATGGTTCCATCAGCTTTGTGTTTTATTGTAAACACCCATTTACAACCAACGAGTTTCTTTCTAGGTGATATTCTGGTTTTTTTCCCATGTTTCATTTTTTTTCTAAAGCTTCAATTTCACTTTGCATAGCCCTTCTCCAATTCTCACAATTTTGTACTTCTTCCACTGTACTGGGTGTGTTAGCTGAATATGGTGATGTATCAGATGTTTTCTCTTTTAAGCTATAAGATATTTTGATCTCCGAGATTCATATTCTGGCTCGTATCGTTTTGGTAGAACCCCTTCTATTTCTTCTCGGTGGAAGATTATATTTTTCCTGTTGTGCCTCAAGGTTTTGTTCTTCCAATTTTCCGGAATCGGAACTTTGTCCTTCCATCCCTGCAGAATCAGGAATACTCATAGAGGAATCTGAACCAGTTCTAGAAGCACTAACCTCAGGTCCATCTGACAGAGAAGGTGCAAAAAGTTCTGGTATACTATACTGTTCAATGTCTCTGGTAAACTCGGTGGCACCGCCTACTTGCCATTTTTGAATAGTTTCATTCAAAATTGGACTATGTAACCAGCTTAGTGGGAACATATGATTCTCCCCCTGACCACTGAGTTGGTTATAATAAAAATTTGTTTCAAAAAAGTCATAGTCTATGGTCGTATAACCCTTTTGATGAATACCATATCCTACAAAAACACATTTAATTGCACAGGGTTCAAGCTTGGTTCTATCATGTTTTGGTATGTGAACATACACTGTACACCCAAATACTCGTGGTGGAAGGTTTAAAAATGATGGAACCAGGGTGTATTGAGCTAACATGTTCAAAGGTGTCTTAAAGCCTAGGGTTTTATTAGGAAGGTGATTCATAAGATATGTTGAAGTGGCAATGGGTTCTGGCAAAAAATATTGAGGAAATTTAGACCCAATCATGACTGCTCGAGCCATTTCAAGTAGAGTCTGATTCCGTCGTTCTGCCACTTCATTTTGTTGAGGCGTGTGTGGACAGTAGTCTGGTGTATAAGGCCTTTTTCATGGAAAAATTATTTCATTGATTGGTTAATCTGTTCGACCTAAGTATTTTAATCTGTTTCTGGAACTAGGTTTGAATAAGATTATAAAAAAAAGGTGAATTTTCAAGGACTTCTGATTTCTTTTTTTAAAAAGTATACCCAGGTCATTCTAGTGCAGTCATCAATAAAAAGGATAAAATAAGAGTAATCATGTTTACAAACCCCAGGTGATGATCCCCAAATATCAGAATGTATTAACAATAACAGACTATCAACTCTAGTGTTTGTTGAGGGAAAAGATTGTCAATGACTTTTAGCTAAAATACAGGTTTCACACTGAAAATTATTATTATTGTTGCTCAAAAACCGAGGAAACAAGATTTTTAGGTATCCGAGTGAGGGATGTTCCAATTGCCGGTGCCATAGCCAAATCTGCAGGTCAACTGTTCTGTGGGCAAGCGATGCAGTACCTTGTTGGTCCATCTCATCGACATGGTACAGCCCGTTATATTCAGAACTAGCAATAAAAACCGCTTCTAACTCCTGAGGTTATTTCACTTGATGATGCCGAGAGAGATCCTCTCCCATGATTTCTCTCATAGCCACTTCTCTCCTCAAAGTGGCATATGCACTTTCCACTGACGGGAGTGGATCTTGTCTGAGGAGATCCCTCCTGTCAGCATCATATATGCTTTTTACGCTAGTGAGAAACTGATACAGTCTGTTTTGTTGTTGCAGTTTGTTGTACGTATTAGCATCCTCAAGGCATGCAATGGGGTTATGCAAACACCTATTGATTTCCTTCCACACCGCCTAAAGCTGACTAAAATACCTCTTTAAAAGTTGATCTCCTTGTCTCATTTGGTTCTATTTTACAAACAGATTGAAGATCTGGAGTGTATCTGCTCGGCTACTGTAAGTTAATTTGATCCCTAGCCATAATTCTCTTGCGGTGTATAATTGATATACTGGTGTACCAGTTTTGTCTCTATGTTCTCAATGATCCCTGTGATTATGATGGAATCATTTTGAACCCACTGTTGATAACTTGGTTCAGTCCGAAGTGGCGGAGGGGTGGTGATGTGGCTGAGTCGTCATCTACCCCGGATGGCCAAGCTCGTGAGCCTAAATCAGACTATATAGTTGTGGTCATTTAACTTGGTTGAAATTATCATGACTAGGTTGTTGTTTTCTATTGGCTTCTGAATGAGGGTGATGCTCTGGAATAAATCCAGAAGTTGACTCATATTGAGGGGGTTTGGATTTGGAGATTATCTTGTTTCGGTTGTTCTTGAAGAGGCAGGGGATCCTTCTGCCATTTCAGGTAAGCTTGAAGGTAAAAGATCAGCAATCTGAATTTAGGTCCCATGACCAAATTCCATTTCTGATACCATGTTACAAAATCAAACAAAGAAGGAAGAAATGAAGAAGAGGATGTTTATTTCATTGCATCTCAATTTTCAATTTTGTTGTACATATTTATACTATATAGAAATAACAAATTCTCCTACTTTTACTCTTTCTGGATTAATTCTGTTTGTGGTTTTGAATTTGATTCCAGTTTATGATTTCCTCTTATCTTTCTGTTTTCTATTTCTGATAACTTCAGCTTGTTAACTCACTTCTAAGCATATTATAAGAACTGGACCACATCATGTAACTTTTACCCAATCTTTCTGTGAGGTACTCACATGGTGCCTCTTGAGTCGAAACTAACTGCGATATATCGGAAAGTTGAACTTACACTTTTTACTTATACACTGCGATATATCGGAAAGTTGAACTTACACTTTTTACTTATACCGACCAAATAATGTTTTAAAGTTAATAGTATTTAACTCGATTTATTTATAACATAACTCATTATTTCCATTTTAAAATAAATGTAATTAAATAATGATATTTTTTAAAGATTGTATATTCTTTTTTAAATGATTATTTTTTATGAAAAAAAGTATTCGAGAAAATAAAGTATAGTTTTTGTCAATAATAGATAAATATAAATATAATGATTTTTGAAACAATAATTTATTTTCCTACCATGTTATAATATTCCAATTTTTCACTAATTCTCGAAGTAAAAAATTAAGTTTAATAAAAAAAGCATATGTTATATATATATATATATATATTTTTTTTTAAACCCCACCAGGTTTTTAACATGGACACGACTAATTATAATTTTGTATTGCAGAGATTTTAAATTTATTTCATTTACAATATTAAAATTTAAATCCTGAATTTTACTTAAAGGTTTAGCATTTAATTTTGTTAAGCCATTAAGCCAACTGATCGTAGGTAACATATCTCATAATTTTACTTAAACTTTGATAGTTATATATATATATTTTTTTTTTTGACATCAAAATGATATTACTTATTCTAGATTCATTGTCTTGTATGTTTTTTTTTTTTTTTTAAAGGATAGTTAGCCAAACTTATTTATAATAAGATAAGATTTTAAAATGTGATATCTAATTTTGTTAGTCTTAATTTTTTTTTTTTTTAAAAAAGTAATGTTTATGTCTAATCAGAAACAGAAAAAGAAAGAAAGAGAATAAACTAATAAGCATGAAGAACAAATTATGGGATTTCCAAATGAAAATGATAATAATGGGTCACATTTGTGTATTATTATAGTATGTATAAACTTTTCTCAATTTTTAATAAAGAAAATCCTATTTTGTCTAATAGTTACTTTAGTGATAGTATTTACACAAATGTGACCTTTTTAGTTGTGTAATTTCCATCATTTCAAAGAGACCAAGAAATGTAAAATGAGTTTGTTTGTATGAATATGAGGTGTATGGTCCCTTCGTGGCCGGTCCCAAGTATCGGATTATATGCCAAATGTCTCATTACCAAAATGAGCTTAGGATTCTTATGTCCTAATCTTGTCTTCAATTATTAGCTTCCAATTCTACCCCTCCAATCCCTCCAATTAAGGTCTCTCCTACAAAACAAAATTCTTATTTAGGTACTAGAATTAGTTGGGTCACATGGATTCATTTCTGTCCCCATTTTTTAAAGTTAGGTTTGAAAATAGTTGGAATTCAATATCACAATATTTTTTTAAATACATTTTCCATTTAAATAATTAAATAGGGATTATAAATTGAATTGAAAATTAAACAAAATAGCACACCTTTCACTATTCATTTGTCAAAATAAAATACAAGAATAATTAATTAAGAAAATAACACATTTTTTGTTTTTTTTTTTTAAATTTTATTCTTGTTTCTCATTTTATCATTATAATTATTTAAAAAAAAAAAAAAAAAAAAAAAAAACCTTAGAATTGAGAAAAGAAATAGAATGCCTCGTCGCTTCAATTTCTAACTGGCCTCCAACATCAACCTCCATAAGCGAGCCATGGAGAATGACTTCAACTTCCGAGTACCCTCCAACGATCTACGACATTGTCAATGTTTGCAGTAGTCCATCATCATTGTATCTGTGATCGTGAGAGTCTGAAAATATTTGGATCCAAAAACTTCAAATTGAAAATTGTTCTCTATGTTTGACGAAGGAAAGTGGCGAAGCTATAGTCTCAATGGTGGAGGTGTCGACTACCAATGACATCTACATCACGCAGATCACTAGTGGTGGATGTGATGGTGGTTGCGATGGTGGTAGTTGTGATGTTTCAATTTTTTTCGGTTGTGATGAAAGTTTCTGATGGCGGAAGAGATGGTGGTTGTTCGTGGTTGCAGGGACGCGAATGGTGACGGTGGTGATGTTGTTGTCGTAATCAATACGGCGACGGTGTGGTGAGGATAGTAGCCACTGCTTCATCATCGTCAAAATTCGTGTGGTGGCCGAGTTCTAGGTTTTGCCCAAATCGACGAAGAAGATGATGAACAAAGTTATTTTTTTAGTTTAGACTGTATATTTAAAAAAAAAAAAACCCATATTTTCTTTGTTTTCAAAAAATCTCCATAGTTAATTGATATTTAATTATATTGATTTATATTGAAAAATACTTATTTAATAATATATATATATGACAAAATTTGGTAGAATTTGAAATTAGATTGTAAGATATTGTCATATTTACGTTGAAATTTTCATTTTTTAAATAAATTATAAATATTAACATATATTGATGTATGGGATAAATACTAATTTTAATATTAATTGATACTGAAATATATTAATTTATATTAATTAATACCGATGGATCTTGACATATATTAATTTTATATTTATATTGATTGTTATAGACATATATTGATTTTTAAT
This sequence comes from Croton setiger, assembly GCA_948099555.1. NCBI lineage: Eukaryota > Viridiplantae > Streptophyta > Magnoliopsida > Malpighiales > Euphorbiaceae > Croton > Croton setiger. The sequence continues at coordinate 10,736 of CANUEY010374552.1, forward strand.
TTTTCAATGAAAGTCTTATGAAATTATCCCGTTATAAATTATAGTGACAAACATTGACATATATTAATTTTATATTAACTTATTATTTTTTTAATTAATTAAAATAAATTAATATTTTTTAACAAATGAATATTCTAAAAATTTTAAAAAGTTATTAATTTTCAAGTGGTATTTCATTAAATATTAAATTTAATATAATAGAAAGTTGAAATGTACTAATGTTAAATGGTAGCTTGGTTTCAAGAAATTCAAATCATGGAAAAGTTTAATATTAATTCAATTTTTTAAAGATAAAAATAACAATAATACTATTGTGAACATTTAAATGTATTCCTGGTAAATAATTTTTCTGCTCAAATTTTTAAATTTTTGGTCGCTAATTTTTCTCCTTAATTGGCTTGGTTAATTTTAATTTCTTATCCATTTTTAGTCAAGTTCCCGACCTAATATATCAATATTGAAAATTGGAATTGTGAGCAAAATAAGACAAATATGCTATGATAACTAAAAAATTTACCACAAAAGTATCTAAATTAAAAAATAGCACATTAGAGTTATAAAATTTAAAAAATTGTCAAAATTGCCCTTAAATCTAAAAATATGAATTTAGTTTTATTAAAAAATAAGAAATGGAGCAGTTGCAACAAAAACTTCTGGCAACCACGTTCAATTGCCGTTACTGTATCTGGTCTCCAGAACTGGCACACACCCACCAGGGCATCAAGATTGCCGTCGTCCAATGTTGTAGAGACCTTAAGTGCCCATCAAGATTTTTTCGAAAATTTTGAAATTTTTATAGAATTTTCTGTTACAGTTTTCAACGGTTTTTGACGATCCTATGACAACTATTTGTTGTTAAACAACTCGCTTTCTTGAGTTTTTCAGATTTTTTTAGTGTCCCATCCAAATATTAAGGTGTCATAAATTTGTGGCAAGCCAATTTAGGAGCCCATTGCCTTGCTAGAACTTCCTATTATCACATCCGTCTCAAGTGTGGGATGGTATCTTTAATTGTCTCTAGGATTATTTTTCATCAAGTTAATACTATGAGTTATTCAATATTTCGGAAAAAGAAAAATTACACATAGATTTGGAGTACGTGACGCATTCAATATGACAAAGATCTACTAGCATGGGATATCTTATTTGGGATTAGTAGTGTCCCTAACAAACAGGAAGTTGCTATTTAGATAGGTTTGGTGCATTGAATTTTCCTTTTAACACCCTTATAGATAACCTAATAATTGCCTTATAAAGTTAAAATAGGACAAAGAGGGTAAGGTGAAGGGAAAGGTAGGTTTATTTTGCACAGCACAACTGCCCCATCAATATTGAAGAAAGTAAGTTAAGGACACTTGGCCCTTAACTAGAGAGACTTTTGTCATTTCACTTTCTTTGCATGGATTTATTTATATCATCTTTGGATTGTACCATGAATTGACCCAAAGAGTCTCAAATTTAAAAGAAAACAATATTCTGTGACACAAAAAATGAAATTCAGAATTTAGCTAAAAAGGAAAAGGAAATAAAAGTTTCAAGAATAAGACCACAGATATTTAAGGGTTCATTAAGAGGTTTTGGAACCAAAATATTCTGCAATTTGTAGATATTCTGGTCAAAGGATCAATCTTTTTTTAATACCAAGAGGAGATCAATAATGACATAATCACTTTACAGCAAAATAATTTTTCTTTGTTTGGATTGGGAAAGAATAATGTCCATTTCTATCATAAACAGAATTGTAATGAGACAAAAAGGTTTTTTTAAAAAAAAAAAAATTGTTAGCTAATTCATTTTAACGTAAGATTATTTAATACGTAAATTATTCACTTTTAATTGATAAAAACTCATTCAAAATTAGAATTCTATATTAAATTATCTGAGTTTGAGCTTATTTTCGGCCTAAATTTTTTTATTTATTACAATCTAAGAAACAAAAATTCATTCGAATCCAATTGTTGTTTTATTGTTTGTAGTACTCATCTCATAAAGAATCACAATTCAAATTCAAAATTAGATGAATTTGATTCTGATTGAAGATCAAAATTAAGAATTCAAAACCCTATAGTTTTATATGTAGTTGTATATGAAAAATAAAAAAATAATGAGAGGAAGAAGAGATGATGGGCATTTGGAAGGCAATGGAGGATAAGGGCAAGGCTAGAAGATAAATGATGCATGCCTATACAATTGCATTAAATGCACAGAAACAGAAAGCCAAACATAACGTTTGCAACTTTGATCCAAAGGAGACTCAGACTCTGCCCAAATTATGGATGTCCCTTGGCCCTTTGTGCCTCCAAATTCAAACACTATTTGACCATTTCATTCATTTATTTTCCGTTACAGAGATCTTTTTTCATTTTATTTTCAGATTTTTCTCTTTTTTCTTTCTTTCTTTTGATTTGTTGACTACTTTTTAACTTTAAAAAAGTAGCAATTAGGGGTTTACAATGGTTTGGAGTACATATTTATAGGGACCCTATAATAAGGTGGATAAGCGTCCTGTGGATCTTTGGATTGTGAGTTGGGAGGAGTCCACATGTTGCAGTCTTTGGGCTTAGATCAATTGGGCTTTAGTTCGTGGGTCTTAGTCTGCTCAAGCTTTAGGTCGTAGGCCTTTGTCTTCTTGAGACCCATTCACAAAGGAGTCTAAAGGTCATCTGTCCAAATCATATACGTTCGGCTATAGGTGTTCTCCTTCTCTGCTTCTCTATGTCACTGACTTCTGTTTGTTTCTCTAGATCGCTTACTACTGTTTCGCGAAGGAGGGAAAAGTTGCACCTTTTGGAATTCTGAAATTCAAATTTTTATGTGACATAACCTTAATGACACCTCTGAAAGTTTCTTTTCAACATCCTTGTGTTCATTTGTTGCCCCTGCCACAATTTCGATATCCACCAAGGTCCTAAGCTAAACGACCCTTTTGTCCCAACAAAATTTGGTTTGCCTAAGGTATTTTGATCTTTTCAGCACTTAATGTCATACTCGAAGTCGAGCCATGAGTCTTATATAAATAATTCTCCATTATCTCACTTATTTTGCTTATTTCCTTTTGCCTTTCTTAAGTTTTTTTTTTCTTTTATTTATTTCATAATTTTGTGCACAATTTCTTAAACAACCATCCAAAATTGGCTCGAAAAAGAATTAAATTTTTAAAAAGAGATAATTATTTATAGGTACTTAAGGTTTTGCATAATTTGCGATTTGATCTTTTAATTTTGGAAAATCTATTAATAGGTCCATAAGATTTCGAAATTTATACACCTAGATCTTTCCGTCCGTGTAATTGATGTTAACTGACGATTAACTTGACATAAAATGACATTACCTTAGCTAAAACAGTTGCAGTTTGAACTTGAGGTTTGAGAAGATAGAGACCGCGTGAGAAGAAATCAGAGCATCCATCACCACCACCATTCACTCCGTCTTCACCATCACTACCACCACCACCCCACTCAACTCTTCCTTCATCTTCTTCATTAGATTGGATGTAAGGGAGGGTAGTATTGTCAAATCTTCGTCAAATTCCTCGTACAGATCTAAAACCAAAACCCCACAAAAAAATTACACAAATTTCCATGACAACCTCAAAACATCATCACAAAAACCAAAAAAAAAAAAAAACAAAAGCATTATTGAGAAGAGTATAAAAGAAACTGAACTAGATCGAAAATGGTAGCGTCTTGAAGAAGTCGAAATTCGAGAGCTCCAAGAATTGGAAGCCATTAGAAATTAGGATCGCAAGGTGGGGAAATTTATTGAAATTATGAACCTGGAAATTAAAAAAAAAAAGAAAAAAAGAAAAACCAGAAAGATGGAAGAAGATAATAGTTAGAGAGCGTGGTGTTGTTGATAAAAAAACACTGTTTTAAAGTTTTGTGGGATTGCCGAACTAGTCGGTCTTAAAACTGTTTTAAAAAAAGAGTCGCCACCCGAAAATTCGGAAAAAATTAAAAAAGATTTTATTTTAAAAGTGACTCCGTTTTTATTTTAAAGGCACTGGTCAATTTCAGAGATCCGGGTAAAGGGGTTGGGTACGACGGTTTAATTTGTTATTAAACCACCGCCCGGTAAAAACCGGCCTCTGGTTTGTTTTTCTTTCCAATTTTTAAGTTTTAAATAAAAATTTATTTTATAATTAAACTAACGATATTCCTAATTGACGATAATCGGTCAATTGCAAAAAATCAAATCAAACATCAAAAGCGGTAAAAATGGAAATTAAAGTGCGGGAATTAAAAATCCTAAACTAATTATTCTTTCTCCGATTCGGAGAAAATAATTACAAACCGAAACCTATAAATTTACATTCTACCCAATTAAACCCCAAATTAAACCCAATTAAACCCAAATTATAAAAATATAATAAACTTGACAAATTACAAAAAGGTCCTCAATATTTATAAAATTTGCAATTAGATCCCTAAACTAAGAAACTATCAAAACAAACTTTAAAACATGCAATTTTCCATAAAAATAGCCAAAGAAACATAAAAACCAAACTAATTTAAGAACTAAAAATGTAACATGCCAGATTTCAGTTTTGGTCCCTCACTTTTCAGTAATTACAATTCTGCCCCAATTTCTAATTCAAGCCATTTTATCATGCTTTTCTATTAATCTGCTCAAATTTGT
>CANUEY010374603.1:0-51025 GCA_948099555.1 Croton setiger
TATATATATAAAATCGAACCAAATCATTATTGTTCGGAAATTTTTCAAACCAATTCAAACCATCAAGTTTTTAAAATCGCGAGTTTTGATTTAGTTTAAATCGAATAGTTCAGTTTTTAAAATCATGAGTTTTGATTTAGTTTGGATCAGATTGGTCAGTTGGGCGATTTGAATCCGCTTGTGAGTGTTTTTTAAAAAATTATATACAATATTTTTTAGCTAAAAACTGGCCGGAACCATGGTTTTGAACCGGCTTTTTTGACTGAAACTAAACCGTTATGAACCCTTGTTGACCAGTTTGGTTCAGGTTCAACCTAAACATGAACCATGAACCGCTGCGCTGATTCATGAACCCAGGCTTGGTCTAATTAAAAACACGAATCCTATTGAAAAATAGTACGAATATTCGAGATGAAAACTAAAGAATGATCGACGGTGGGGAGGAAGAGAAATTAACATAAGCGCTTACAATCAATTTCTGGCGGCTCGACTCGTTCGAAACTCATAGAATCATCTTATTCTGTTGCTAACGTGGTTAGAAAGAAATCTATGGCGAATTAGTGTAAAGTTGAAGACATAAATCACAAAGAAATACAGAGAAACGAAGAAGAAGAAGAAGAAGAAGAAGATGGTGCTATGGGAGATCACATTGGGAACTGCTTATTTCTTGGGCCTTAAACGGACTTACAGACTCGCTCTGAAGATTCAGCGTAAGATTATACCTTCTAAGCGCCCTAAACTCCGTGAATTTCTTCACAGGTATGTATTTGTTTAAACCCTCATTTTTTCTTCTTCAGTGATATACACTATTTGAAATTTATGATGGCTTGGGACATTGATCTTATAAACTGTTATTATTGCTTGCTTAATATGCCTTTGATAATGATTTGTGCAAACATTTTACTCTTTAAATGCTTTTGGATTGGGAAAGTCTTATTTTTTTTTCCTTTTGATGTTGTTATTTTGTCAATTGGTTTCTGAAAATTATGTAATAATGTGTTTGTGGATTTGTGTCACTTGAGGAGTTACATTGTTGATTGAAATTCATCAAAGTAGATTAATCTATTCATGGATGATTGCAAAATACCCATGAGATTAGCACAAATTGTTGTTCCATGAAATCCCTTTTTCAACTCAAATTTAATCTGTTGCATCATGTCTGCTCAATGTCAAGATGCTAAACTTAAGGATAAAATCATTATTATGTTCTAACTTGATGGAATTTTTTTATAATTTTCTTGATGGATGAGTATTGAACTTACATGATCCGCACTTGACTTTAAATTATGATCAGCTGAGGCATTTATAAACTTTAATAATCCTTTGGCTTGGAGAAGTATTTGTTTTCTTCAAAAAGGACTTGGAAATTATCAGTCCGGGTATTTAGTCTATCGCTATCTTGTAGTTCTTTCTTTATTTAATCACTCAATGTATGTTTTTTGGGGGTAAGTTGTGAATGCATTTCTTTACTAGTTGTTTGGTAGAGTAAAGAACAGGGACTGGACTTTGAATTGCATTCATGATGATGAACTGGTAAGAGTAGCTTTAATGAAAACCAAAACGAACCAAATGACTGAATAATCAGCTTGTAGATTAAATTCTGCCTTGCATTGACAATAATCCAAAAGCTCCTCTGCTCTCTCCCTCACTGCTGCGAAACCCATCATTCTGCTGTGATGCCTTACCCACTTGCTGCCACACACAGCCTTTCAGTCTTCCTTTCCAACAATTCTTGTATTCTTCCAACTAATCTGATTGCTGTTTTGGTTCTCTTTTACTCTTCTAGATTAAACCAAAAATGGCCTTGAGTCGGCATTTATACCATCATTTTTTTTTTTCTGAATTGTTGCTAACTGTTAATATTGGTCTCTCTTTGAAGGAAAGAATTCAGATTTAAACAAAGGCGTCTTTCAACCTACAATTTTATTTAATCATTACTGAATGTCTAAATGCCTGAAATGTTTAATATGTCAAAATGGATATTATTGAATGCAATTGGTTTGTTTGCAAGCTTCCGTAGGTTCTTAAATTTACAATGCATGTTAAGGGGTATAAATATTACTTCCGTTTAGATACCATCTTGGATGATGATATGACTTATAATTTATGAACATATTTGGATGACCAAAGTTTTAGGGGATACTTTTTAACGTTACTTAAGGTGAGTCTTGCGGTTTCTTAACGTTTAGGTTCTTGTACTAATGAAATTGTAAACATAAATTCAGCTCGAGGCATTTTTACTATTTTTCCATAGGATGTGAAAGACTGTTATTAAGCTTAAAGACCAAAAATATGATCATATTGTCTTACAAACTTCTTAGATGATCATATGTCTGTCCTATAAATAGTTTTTCTTCATTGTTTCTGACAAAGGTGAGTTTGCATTATCTCTAGGTTCGGGAAGTTCTCATTATGAGACCTTGATGGTCCAAGCTTCTGACTATTGCTGTTGCCTGTCATCTTTCACCTTATATTACAGTTCTTTCCTCTACTATTAAGCAATACACCACACTCACTGGGTGTGTGTATTTTTTTTTTTTTTTTTGTGTGTGTGTGTGTGTGTGTTTAAGCTGTCCTACCATTCTATTTTTATTAATATTTGATTTCTTTGAGCTTAATTTTATTGTTCAGAATAAATTCGTCAAACTTAAATTTATGAAAACATTTTTATTTGCAGATGAAATGAATGAATGAATTGACTATTTTGATCACTTAAAGTAGTGTACTATTATCTTGTACTAGGAATTTATTATCTCAAATATTACACTTGTTAGATTTAGTAACCATTCATTCATGCTGCGTAGTTTTTAGTAGGATTTGGTTCACAACATAAGCATTTTCATTCAAGTAAAAATGTGGAATTCAACAAGTTCCTATAATCACTGCTTAATCATGGCTTTACTTATTTGTTCTAATATCACAGGCGAACACGTAATATTTTTGACGTTGCTCTCAATGTTCACCAGAATATACAACAGAGAGATATACAAGTTGGTAGGAATTTGGGTAATTGGATTCTGCGATGGCTGGACAAAATGAAACCATCTGCTCAGATCCGTGGTCCCCCTCCATCATTACCCCGAAATGCTGCTGGTTCAAATACAAACATAAAGCAGGGAACCCGGTCTTCCCACCTGAAAACTCCAGGGAGTAACCAAACATTCACGAACCAGGATTCCAACAGGCATCTCTTCACTTCATCGAGAAATTTGTTGTCGAAATCTTTTCCTACAATTGCGAGGATGATGCAGTCAACAAAACCTGCTGGAAGTATTACCCAATACAGACAATTCAGTGTCGGGGGGCCAGAAATGGCAATCCGAAGTTATGATATTGGTAGAACATGGGGTTTTGAAGGAGTTGTTAGGAAAGACATAATGCAGTATATGCTGAAGAATTAACATTGCGGTATGGCTCTTTGTCTGGACTCTGTTGAACTTTTGGGATCAAAACTCAAAAATAGTTGACTCTGTAGAGCTGGAACTGATGGATGAACTTTTTTTATTGTTTGTTCACCATATTTTGAGAATAATCATCTTTAGGGGTTGGAGTTCCGTAATCGCAGACACTCTATTTCTCTCATTGCCAGCATCTTCAAATGATATTAATAAGCGGCAGTACTTCTCTGCTGAATGTTGTCTGATTGTGAAGCTTAAGGATTTAATATGCAGACCCTGTTTAAACGAACTGGAACCATATGTTTTGCTAGTTTATTGAATGTACAGATTATCTTTGTTTTTATATATATGACTTAAGAGAGAGTGCAAAAAGAATATTTATAGTTAGTTCGATGCTTCTCACGCCTACGACCACTCCCCAAGGTTTCACTTTGAGAGCCTCTTCAGTACTGACTCTCTTAACGTGCAAGAATAAAAATCAATCAATACTTCTGTATAAAATTCTACTTAATCCTATAGACTATATGATGATTTTTTGAAAGAACCAGCACAGCTTTCCCTAGTGAACCCCAGCTCTCTGAAAGAGTGCTTGACAACTCTCAACACTACTTACCAACAATAATCTTTCTAACACTCAAGTTAACACAAGAGCCTAAGCTAAAGTAAAGAGAATTCGTGACTGAATGCTCCATAATTTTTGTCCAAATAAAAGTATGAAAGCCTATTTTGAAAGCTCAACTTCTTTATATGCTTTCTTTTCCACGTACATGTGAGATATACAACATAGGTAATCCTCCCTAACCACTAAATTGGTGTCTATAATGTGATTGGTATAAATCAAACTCGAGATCTCCATATCCTACCATTTTTATGGAAGGTAGAATGACCAAAATGTCACTCTCTGTTTGTAAGAATTTTTCTCTAACACTTGACTTTAATGCAAGATAGTATATTAAAATAATAATGAGATGCAACCATTTGAAAACTTTCTGTCGAAATAAAGCAGTTGATGCAAGCCTAGGAAAATCCCCTCTAAATTATAAGAATTCAGAAACAAAAAATTTTACAACCTATATCTTCAAATTTCTTCAGCCCAATGTTATTCTCACTTTTTATCTCCTAAAAGGTGCAACAATTCATCACTTAATAACTCTGTTTATTTCAATATTTTGCCCAAAGAATGGTAATGAAAGCATATTTATTTATCAAAATACAAAATAAATAGGGGAATGGAAAAAATAGAAAGCAAAAATTATTCTCCTTTATAAAGAAGATTGCAAGTAGAAAAGGAAAAGTGCATGTACATCGTTAGAGACGAGAAGCAAGCGAAGCTGTTAGCCTGCCATTTACCCAACTGTGTGCTGCTTGCAACCTTTGGGTCCATAATGCTGAGAGCTGCGCTTCACAATCTTTCGGCATAAGTAACAATAGTGTGTTTGACATGCCCAGCAAAATATGTGATTGTTATTGCCAACCTGTAACCGTACCAGAAGAACATAAAATGAAGAAACTTAGTTAGCAGCTTAATAATTTTACCATAATACCAAAAACATTTGATAATCGAATACAATTGCTCAAAACCAAAACCGTCCAACCCGATTTGGACTTCGAACAGTCTCAATAGGAGCATGAAGATCATGTTATCAACTCTTCAATATCCTAAAAGATAAAACTACTTTCCCTTCCACCATTTTATTTCATGCTAAGTCTGGGAAATGGTTGAAATGAATGGCTTAATATCATGTGATCAACTTACAGAGTTTCCTCTCATAGATAATTTTGAACAGGACACTTTATCAACGGGGAAGAAAAATGGAAACAGCACATGATATGATGGAAATGTTATTTTGCCCATTATACAATTAAAAAGGATTTAGCAATGTCACATTCTCAAAAAAAAAAAAAAAAAAAAAAGAATAATTTGATATGGCAATATCCATCTGAAGGCTCGTCTTTCACTCACCTTCACATTTGGTTGACGACAATTAGGGCACATGTTTGCTTGTTCAGGAAAATGTTCAGCCCGAAGCTGAGCTACAATTTGGCGGGCATTCATCTGCTCCTCCCACTGCCTAATTGCTTCTTGAGGGAATAGGTCACATGCTCCATCCCTTCATAATAGAACTTAGTTTATGTCACTCATTTAAAATATGAACCAATCTTCAACACTAAAACTTGTCTTATGAAAGAACCTTCATGAGAAAAAAATGAAAAATACACTTGCCTGAAATGATCATATCCGTCAATTGCACTGTTACAACGGTAACAGAAGTACTGTCCACAGTTATTACATACCATCTTGTTGCAACCTTCAGTTTTTGAGATTGCGATCTTACAAGAGGGGCATTGCTTAGCATCACGGAGTACTTCTCGGACACTGAGAAGCTCATTTATCATTTCAAGCTCTTTACGTCTTTGCCCATCCTTGATTTGTGATGAATTCTGACGCTCCTGTATGAAAAAGATCAATCAACATGTAATGATATTTATCTTAGAAGTAACATGGAGGCTTGGACTCACCAAACATTTCTTTTCAATCTTTCAAGTTACTAAAATAACAAGATAAAAGTAGATATAGTATAGATGTGTAAATTTTGAAACGTAAATAATTCATCAAATTATCATACTAAGCTAATTCAAATTACAGATGGAATATAAAGTTCAAGTAAACACTTAATATTTCTCATGTTGAACAACATGCGATATAGATTATACAATTATATTATTTTCTACTTTATATAAATCACAAAACCTTTTGCATGATTTTAACATTATTAAGTTGTTCTACATGATCTCCAACAGGAATATCAGTCTGATTTGGTGGTTGAACAGCAAAAATTGGTTTCTTTGAAGTTGAAAGAGCTACTAGCTAGAGAAGAAATTATGTGGGCTCATCGTAGTAGAGTTATATGGTTAATGGAGGGCGATAGAAATAATGGGTTTTTCCATCAAAAAGCTTCTTTCAGAAAGAGAAGAAATTGCATTACAAAAATTAAAGATGAAGCTAGGCATTGTTTTGAAGAAGATTAAGATATTGTTCGGGTTATTTCTTGTTATTCTCAGACTTTCTTTAAGTCTACTGGACCAGCAGATCCATCTTCTATCCAGGAATCCATAGATACCAAAGTCACAGCGGAGATCAATTCTGAGTGTGCAAGCCGTTTACCTCAGCTGAAATCCAGTGTGCTCTCCACCAAATGCATCCCTCTAGGCTCCGGGCCCGATGGTATGTCTCCTATTTTCTACCAAAAGTTTTGGCATGCTGTGGGTCTCTCTGTCACTAATAAGGGTTTTGCAATTTTAAATAATAATGAGTTTCATGCATCTATTAATCAAACTTTCATCACCCTTATCCCTAAGCTTAAAAACCTGGTCTATCCTAAGGATTAGACCCATCAGTCTTTGCACTGTCATTTTTAAATTGGTTACCAAGGCTATTGCTAATAGGCTTAAGCTTGTGCTTCTTAGTATAATTTTCCCTTATCAATCCGCTTTTGTTCCTAGTCGGTTGATCACTGATAATGCATTGATGTCTTTTGAAATTTTTCACTATATGAAGAAATGTACAGTGGGTAAAAAGGGTAACTTTGCTTTAAAATTAGACATGAGCAAATCTTATGATAGGGTTGAGTGGTCTTTCCTTAGGGATGTTATGGTTAAACTGGGTTTTGAAAATCGTTGGGTGGGTTTGATTATGAACTGTATGTCCTCTGTTTCATATTTTGTTTTAATTAATGGGCAGCCAAGTCTGGCCTTCTTCCCTGAACGAGGGCTTCAACAAGGCGACCCACTCTCGCCCTATTTGTTTTTTTATGTGTACAGATGCACTTTCGGGGGCTTATTCAAAAAGCAGTTAATAGCAGAACCTTCATGGTGTTAAGATTTGTTGGTATGCTCCTCAGATTTCCCACTTATTCTTTGCCAATGACAGTTTCGTTTTCAGTAGAGCTAATGAGAGTGAAGACCAGTTGGTAGCAAAAATCCTCCAAGAGTATGAAACAGTATTGGGTCAGAAGATGAACATGGATAAGTTTGAAATTTCATTTAGCAAGAATGTCCTCAGTGCATCACAAGGACCATTGATCACCATTCTAAGTACCTTGGTTTGCTTGCTTTGTTTGGTAGAAAGAAAAAAGTGATATTTAGTAACCTAATTGATAAGTAAAGCTTAAAGGTTGGAAGGCAAAGTTTGTTTCAAAGGCAGGTTCTGAGGTACTTTTACAATCTGTCATTCAATTCCTACTTATATGATGTCGTGCTTTTTGCTTCCCTTAGATATATGCAAGCAAATTGAATCACTTATGGCTCGACTTTGGTGGGGTTAACAAAAAGAAGAGCAGAGATGCATTGGGCTAGTCGGGAGAGTCTTTGTGCTTCTAAATTTGGTTCTGGTATTGGTTTTAGAGACTTGCACAGTTTCAACTTGGCCATGTTATCCAAGCAAGTCTGGAGGCTTTGTACTAGTGAAAATTCCTAGGTTGCCAAACTTCTAAAGGCTCGCTATCATCCTCGATCATCCTTTATGGATGCCCCAATGGGTTACAAACCAGTTTTCTTTGGCAAAGCCTTTTGAAGGCTAGAGGCATTATTAAGGAAGGTGCCAAATGGCTGGTTGGAAAGGGTACTCGAATCTCGATTTGGGAAGATAAATGGGTCCCTGGCATAAATGGTTACAGTGTAATTTCTCGCCCTTCCTTATAGACCCTAAGGCTACAGTTAGTGAGCTTATTGACCATGAGAGTCTAACTTGGAATCAGCAATTGCTTGAAAATATCTTCTTTCCTTTTGAAGTTGAAGCAATCAAATCTATTCCACTCACTTGCATAGAGATGTAGATTTACTCATGTGGCCAGTAAACAAAAATGGTATATTCTCTGTCAAATCAGCTTACCATTTTATTTACAATAGCCTTCATAATAATTCTAGTATTGCTGGTTCGAGTAATGATCTTTCATCTTGGTGGCACTCCTTATGGAAGTTGAAGATACCACTCAAATTAAAGCATTTCATCCATAGAGCTTTTAGGAATAACTGCCAGTCAAAGATAATCTCATGAGGCAAGGAGTTCAAGTAGATGTGTATTGCAATTTGTGAGGTTTAGAGGCTGAATCTGTTAATCATTTATTTCTTAAATGTGAATGGTTTTTACGAATTAATGCTTTATCACGAAGTAGGAAACCATATTTACGAATTACAAGGTGATACCAAGAGACGCAATAACCACCCAACATAGGCTAGGTGGCACTGGTTTTGGTCATTGCTAGACAAAGTCATATTAAGTCTTTCATCCCCAAGCTAGAGTGACCATAGGACACCCCTTCCTAATTCCAAATTTTACCAAAAGCTATATGATTGTACCATCAAAATAAGAATACCTCTCAGGACTTGGACAAAAAAAACTATCCTCATTTGGCATTACCCTTAATGTGCATGGTTTCTTAGCTTCCTACGAATGGAAAAAGCACAATCTCCCATGCATTACAAAAAAAAAAAATTTTTGCTCACTACGTATAGTTATACTCTATGAAAATGTGCCTAACCACTTCAAATTTCTTGTTCAAAGAAACACCACTGCCTAAAACTGTATGGCAGGCCAAAAAAAGTGGAAGAATAAAATGCTTGAGATAAGCAAAAAAATAATTTACCTCTAATATACGAAGCTTCAATTCAGGTGTTAAACATGCTTCACCGACATGGCGTCGTTCTCTGCAAAGTGTGCAAAAGCTAAAGAAGCACTTGGAGCATTGTGCATGCTGGTCTTCATCTTCTATGCAGGGTGTTTCGCATCGTGGACAATAAGCAATATCAGACATGGAATCTAGTGTTTTTTGTAACATTAGGGACTCCCAACGTTCATATTCTTCATCCCCAAGTAACCGTTTCAATAAAACAGGTGGGAGCATGCCCCCACATTTTGCCTGTGGACATCGAAGCTTGTTCACAGTGCCTTCTGCAACATGTATGTCCGAATAAGTCTTCAAGCATTTCTCACAGAAAAAGTGCTGGCATGGTAGCTTGATAAAATCACTGCCTGTTAAGAGCAATGAATCAAAAGTCAATAGATGAAAATGATAATAATGATAACACGCATAGGATAAAACATTTAGAAATAATTGGCTCAGATTAAACATCAGATTTGCAACAAAGCAAGGCAGATAAGGATTGACATGATAAGAATAATAACAAGTATGTTCTTGTACGTCAACAAAAGCCTTGAAAAATATTAAGGATTCCAAACAACTAACTAGATGTCTCGAGTAAACGATAACTTGATAAGCAAAGCTGGTGGAACTATACAGTAGTTTTGTAGGGTATTAAAATAAGGGCCACTTTGGAACAAATTAATTCCATAAATTTTGTGGAATTCATTTATAAATCCACTTTGTCATGTTTGGAAGATAAAGAAATTTTGATTTGAATTTTAAATAAATTATTTTAATATATTAAATTCAATTGAAAATGAATTTTATTAGGAAAGTATTTACAAAAGCATTCTAAAATTCTAATTCATTCATTCCAAAGAATAACAATTTTTCTTATACAAAAAAAAAAACTAGTACCTATCTTCATTTAAATTGAGAACTAGAGTGACAAAATATAGGAGTATTTGCCTATGCAAACCAATCAAAAGACCAAGTTAATTAATATAAAAGTTTAACTTTATCATAATTTATTATTGAAATACCCATCGTGAAATTATATTCTTTGACAATAGAAAATGTTAGTTTATGTCTTTAACTTGATACATTTAGATGAACATAATTATTTCTTCCTATTTCAAATAAGAGATAATAGAGAAAAGATAGAAATTTGTATTTCTCATTGCAAAGAAAAAGGAGAGCCTCAATGGCTTCAATCGTATACATATGTATGTGTCAAAAAGAAAAAATTGTATGCATATGCATAACAAATGAATAGTTTTATATCTTCTGTGTGACAACATCAACAACAAGCCTTATCCCTTTTCATAGGAGGTCTAATAACCCTTTTCATACAGAGAGAGCTCTGAGGACTTTAAGGGGGGCCATTGTCCATCCTGTTCCCATGTAGCCAATTAAATAGGTACCTAAAAATTTTTTTTTATGCTTTAGCTCTCACTGAAAAACAAAAACAGAATGGTAGCCGTTCAATATCTTTTTGGTCCACAGTCACACAGCCGAAGAAACAGTATAATAGGAGGGAAATTGAAGTTTCACATGTTTTCCAAGAAAGACCTCAATGCATCATTTTGCGAGGTTTCTCTGCTAATTGTTTTCACCCAACCCATATTTTAAGGCAAAGCAACCTAGCAAGGAAATTGTTTTTAGGATTTTAGCAGAACTTTAGTTCGTTCACCTAATGCATGTTAAGAAATTGAATTTACTTCACTGTTAAGGGACCATGTTAGTAATTTAGGAGATGTAAATCTAGTTTTAAAGCAGAACTATTGTCATTACAGCTAAAGTTATGAAATATTCCAGCTCATTTTACAATTTTCCTTATCTGTCTAGACTGTGAATGAAAAACAGAATAGGATGTCATACTACTGGTCTATGTCATTTTGCAGCTTCATTTTCTTCTTCGCTGCCTGTCAAGAACCTAAGCCTTCTAGAACTAAATTGTTAATCTATCACTCTTAGTTGTAACTTGTTAGGGAACATACCACCATCAAAGTTGCTGCATGAATTTGGATTCATTGATCATTATGTACCCAACTGCTCAAATAGAAATTTGCTACCTCTTAAAAGTTTACTAAGAATAACCAGTATAGACAACATAAAATAGGTAACTGCCAGTTCCAGATATCTCTCGCAAGTTGAGATACCATGACAGAAGATAAAGAGTGCTACCAAGTCTTCAACAATATTATAATGCACTACAATACAATCCTAATTCCTAGGAAAGTTAGTTTATGCAGAAGAAACCTTCTAGATCATGATATGACCTCAGTATATTGCCTATTCCACACCAATACAGCTGCAACTCCACCTTTCCAAACGAGGGAAGGGACATGGATCAAATCAGTAGATTAACACCACATCGGTAGATTTTTTTCAGTTTCCAAATCCAAAAGAAAGATAATAAAGAAGGTAGATGAGCATACAAACAGACCAAATAATTCTAATCTGAACCTGAACTTCTGACTTTTACGAACAAGTGGATCAATCAGAGAATGAACTTACCAAGATATTCGTTGTAACAGATGAGGCATTCGTGCAAGTTTTTTCGGAAGTTCTCGTGACACTGGACATCATTATAGCTCCTGAGTGAAGGAATATCAACATCTGGTGAGACACTTCCCGAAACTGCACGTCTGTCCCCAGTATGCTTCATGCCATAAGGACCAAGCACTATCTCTTGATCGATCCCAAGATAAGAAAGAGAAGAATTCTGAAGCCAGTGAGCCCACTGATATATGATTTCCTGTCCTGGTTGTTCCATCCATATTTTGTCCAACATGGAGCAGAGTTTCGAAATTCTAATGCAATCCAACCACTGAACTGAGATCATAAAAATAGGTGGCAGGTGGCTAGGGTATGCTTTAGGGAATAAGCAAGTCAATACAATTGGCGGAACATGCTGAACCTTGAATGAGTATGAGAATTCATCTGAATTTTCCTTTTTCCTTTCAAGATCAGTAAATGAATTAAGCTTTGCAGTTAAAATAAGATCCCCAGGAACTTCAATATGGATGTGAATCTGCAAGATAAAACATGGGTATTACACTATTTGCTTCTTCACAATATGGAAAAATAGTCTTCAGACTAATATGAACATAGGCTAACCTGAAAAGATTTAAGACCTTCATGCCTTTCAAAAATGATGGCGTCCTGTTGATAAATGGACTCCATAGCAAGCAACTGCAAAAAAATTACAAATAAGAGAAGGCAGAACTCAGTAAGGGGGTGACGGAGAATGGAAGAGAGGATAATGACCACTAAATTTCTTCTACTCCAACTAAAAAACAGAACTTGCTATTTTACAAATGTGCAATTCAATTTTCAGAAAGTCAGTTTGATAATCCAAACAACATTTTAGTGAGCTAAACACAAATTCTAAAAGGTTATTATAGTCCAAAATCAGTAACAGGCAATAAAAAGAAAAGGAATTTGCTAAGTGTAAGCAGATGATAATAGAATAGGGAAAGAACAGAATGTCAATTATTTTGTTTGTGTTTCAAAAATGAATCAATTAAGCATCACATCATATTTTTCACCCTGCATACATGAAAGTAACATGCAGGTGGAGGCAGCTTGCTTACAGATGAAATAGATTAAAAATCAACATCCTAGCACCATTTTTGTCTAAGTAAACTCCCGTTCAAAGTTACAAAACATAAGCTTTCTAAGTCGAACTTATTGCCAACTACCAACTATTAGGATTGTGGTTCCCAAGAAAAGCATATTGCAGATAAACTCTACACAATATGAAATAAACTGCAGATTTAAACTAAAACCTATGGTCCTACTGAAATACTCATCTTAGGAACTTCACTAGTGAGGAATTGAAGTGACATTGATGAAAAGCTTCAGAAGAAAACTATGTATGTAACCTAAAGTTGCTAAATAAATAATTTATAAGGTGTAAGAAATAGTTAGTAGTAACAAAGAAGCAAGAAGCTTTGAATTAAGCCAATAGTCAAAAAAAAAAAAAAAAACCTCATCCTCCTGCAGCTGATCATTGATACTCAGCTGTTCATCAGACAATTCTGGCTCCTCCGCAGCTAACCTCAACTTTTGTAATCTATTCATAACATTGTCCATGTCATTCTGTTGTTCATGTTTCTGTTCAGATGATTCAAGTATACGATTTTCGTTTTCTTCTTGTTCCTTACTGGATTTTTTAGGGACAGCCTCAGAATCGACTTGAGAACTCTTTGGAGAATCCAATTCAGAGCTGAAAGAGCCCGAACGAGAGAGCGAAATTGATGAATTCAAAGCAGTATTCTCAACAATTACATTATTGGATGATTCTTTTGGCCGATTACGTAAAATCCATTTAGAGTTTCGATGAGTTGTAGGGTACTTGGATCCTAATAATGAAGGTTGTTGCAGGGATGAAGTCGATGGAAATTGAGAGTTTTCGATATTTGATTGTTCTTGAACAGCTACTGAGTTCGAGTTATCTTCTAGATTGCGATGTTGCTTGTCACCTTGTGCTCCTCTTCTTCTAGTCCTTCTCATGGCGGATTTACAGTTTCAGATTTTTTTTTTCATTTCGTCGGAGTTGAAAGACTCGGCTTATATAGGGGGTTCGCAGCTCCGCTATGTTTACACCAAGAAAGATATTTAATTTGTCAATTCAATTTAATTTAGGGAAAATTTCTTTCTGATCCTTATAGTTTGGCTTAATCTACCATCAAGTTCTCCAATTTTGAAAAATCAATTTACGGGTACACTATATTTACACCATTTAACAAAAAAAAAAAAAATTGCATATTATTTAGAATATTGCAACCAAAATCAATTACTAGAACATGGTTACAAAAGGATGCTCTACACCAACTGCTGCATCCTTGACTATGGTAACTTCTACAGGCATAACACTTGGGAGCATATTGGCTACAATCAATTTGTCCTTCTTGTTGTATGACCTCTTATAATTGTTTCCACCCTTATATTTTAATATCAAACCCATACAACTTTGTAAAGACAGCAAAACCTCGTTCATTGCAGTAGGAGCAAATGATGCATAGGCATTAGTTACAGCAGAAATCAATCCAACAAGAGATGAGAGTGCCTCTTTACTCTTAAGGGCATCAATTGTCCAAGAAAAACTTAAGTCAAGTACATTCAATCAATATTTGGGAGTTGACACATGATCTTAATATCCATTCCTAATTCCTTAACTGTCTGACCGAAGAGATATGAGGTATGGCAATGTCTTGTTGAATAAAAATGGTGCATTTAATCTTTCCTACGACCATTTTCCTTAATAGCAAGCAGCAATTTTACCAAAATCATTGATCTAGCAACATCCTTAGTAACTGATGCTAAGAGTTTAGTGATCATAGTTCCGGTCATCCTATTTTCGGATTTCATTTTTTATGGTCTTTAACTGCATATGGTCAAATTCTTATTTTATCATCGAAGGTGACAGTCTCATTGGCATTAAAGGTAGACCTAGCTGCTGCACTACAAAACATTATTTTTGGAATAAATTTTTTACTTTGACAAACTCTTAAAGGTTCATCTTCATCAAGGGATAGGTAATATTTTTTTGTTTCTTTATATATGTTGAACCATTTCCCATCAATGTGTATAATATTGTTCATTCCAACAAAAAGAGGGATTAGTTAGTAATGTACCTTCATCATATTCTATCTTATTCCCTAAGCAGAGCTTAGCTGCATTGGAATGAACCTTTATTTCTCCTTTCTGAATTCACTAGCAAACCATTAATGGAGATGCACCTATCTCAGCAGGAATGCATCTAACTGATTGTCTTTTAGATAGAGAAATGACATATACAACAACTTCATCTACATGTCTCATTTTCCTTCCTCTTGTTTCAACTTTGGTTTTGAATTATCATGATCCTAAAGTAATATGACATAGATATGAAGAACTTGATCATAACTTCTGAGATTATTTGATGGATGCAGCAACCTTCTATAAGTTTATGTATTACAAATGCTTTCTAAGATTACAAATGCTTTCTGAGACAATTCTTGTACAAAAACCTCACCTCTCTCATACTTTCGGAGAGCATTTTTGTCGCAAAATATAAACACAAAAAAGTAAATGAACAGTGAAAATCTCCATAGTAATATTCTTGCTCAATATATGTAGTTCCTTTTTTTCTTTACACGTCATGAAAACCAAAAAGAAGAATTACAATCATCTCTGTTACTATCAAGTAATTTTTTCTTCACGCAAGCAAGTTTGTGAAAGCCAAATAGAAAAGTTACAATCATCTTTGTTACTATTAAGTAATTTGCTTTATCATTCATCAACATTTGCATTACCAGTGCCAAATACAGAAAGTTAGAAGGGGAAAAAAAATAATGTTTTTAAGTGTATGATGTTCAGACAAATAACAGGGTATGACCCAAATTCACTCTACATGCCATCCTTAGTTGAACTGTTACAGGTAGACAGAATATGAGACTGAGATCCTAAGACTGTAAACAAATATCAGCCTTCAATAAAAATTTTAAACTACAAACTACGTAAAACAAGAAACTCCTGTGACTAATTGGTTAGAAATGCTCCTGAAATGCAAACAAAACAGAGTAGCTAAATCCTACTGACCACCACCCTGTACATCCTCTGTTTGTCCATTCTTCTGTGTATCATTGCCTACATGTTGGTCATTCCCGCCCGCCTTAAACTCTTCGTTTGCAGGAAATTCCCCTACCCGCTCCTGCAACAAAATAAAACTGTCAGAAATGCAAGGAAACTTTCAATTAATGGTTTCCCTGGAATGAATTGAGTGTTTTTCCGATGCTTGACATAAATAAATAGCCATAACCCAGCAGAGTGCAAAGTAAAAACAATAAGCATTAACATTTCAAATTTAAGTTACTTTTTTGTTGTCCGCAGATCAAATTCCCGAAAGGACAGGATGTAAATGAAATCTCTTGAACAGCTTTTGCTTACCTTATTTCTCAGTCTCAATCAATTTCCCAAGGGGTGATTATATTAACCACATACATGAAAATTAACAGAACCGATCAGGAACTTAACATCACCTTGAGAGATGCATTTTCTGCAAGAAGCTGCTCATAATCACTCTTGAACTGATTTAGTTTAGATCTCAAATTGGCATTTTCTTCTTTCAAGGCTTCAGCACGCTGGGCCAGTTCATCGCACTCAGCCTGATACAAGAGCGTTGCATATGACCCAATGAAGTCTGTAACAGGCATATAGCGGAAAAGTAGTTATACGTCAGATTTCAAGGAATGTTTCATTACCTGTTTACGCAACCTAGAACGCCGAGCAGACTCTCTGTTCGATTGCTTTCTCCTCTGTCTCTTTAGCTCTCTCTCATCCTACCAAAAAAAAAAAAAAAGAGTATACAGTCACCGTTAGATACAAGCCAGCTCACAGCTATGATGTGGTATGTCCAATGAAAATGTATTTTTGAAGATTTGAGCTGCAGTCACAATCCCCCAAAAATTAGACTGAATGATGAGTACTGGTTTGACTATTTTCATAAACAAAAGAAATCATACCTACAAACCTCAAGACATGCCCTTTCAGAAAGCAGGTGCAAATTGCATCAAATAATTTAGAACATATTATAACAGGAAATTTCAGTGATCTCTAGAATTACAATTATTCCAGTGTTGGGCTCACAAAAACTTCACATCTTAATATTTTCTTTTTTGTGATTGAATAACTTGGTTTCACAGCTAAAAAAATTTCTAAGTTTATTCTTGACACAACTGACAAGCTTTGAATAAGTTTTTTACTTTTCGATGTCCATTTTTATTCCTATTTCATTACAATGTGAACCAAGCATGCTGTACTTCATAAGTAATTGTACACCTAAATACTTCATGAGAAATCTTCAACTCCTCATGGGAATGAATTCCAAACACAAAACCAGAACTACAAGACTTCTTCAAGACAACATGTTAACCCCCAGCAGCATATTTCCAACCAACAGCATAGTACTGGACACAGTGCATGGTATCAGACATTCAGACTATATTTGAAGGTACTTAATCATATGACAGTGATACATTAAAATGAAAAGTTACGTAGATATTCAATCTGCATTTAATAGCTAAAAGGGAAATGAAAAGTAAAAATGTTCACTAAATTAATAATTAAAATAAATAGATCTGTTTCCTCAAAATAAATAAATAAATATATCTGAAAATAAAAATTATGAATAATTAGTAAGCATCACTCATGATCTGCTCAAATTAGCCACAATTATAACAATCATGCATTTTTTATTTCTATTTCGGAAAAATATAATTCATAACTCTAGTCTAAATTAAGGGAAACAAATTCAAACATTGAACTACCACATAATACAGTATCCACTATTTATAGGTCTCATGGCCAAAAAGAGCATGGAGTATGATTTTTTTTTCCTATTCTATAATTTCAACCAATTCCTTGAATTTTATGAATGATGCCTTATACTAAATTACGATGAACAATTATGGTCCCCATCCAAATGCCAATAAACAGTGGACATAACTTTAATGGGCCCACCTGATGCAAACAAAGCTGCTGTCTAAATTTTTCACTGCTATAAACAAAATACTTATCATGAAATGGTCTATCTTAATTACAAAAGCAGAATAAAAAAGGAGGAAAAATTAATATGCATAAAAACAAACGGTTTGATATTTCAAATAAAGTGCATCAAAAGGCAATCCTTTTTTTTTTTTTTTGCAGCATTGCCATATACACGATACAGACGAGACGACAAAGACACCAGTGTAGTTAAAAGAAACAGGCACAACTAAGTCAATACATCCTTATATCTCTCCCCTAGTACAGGGTGCAGAAAAGGCCAAGCCTGGTTCAAGTGAGGCGCAAGCACAAATTTTTCGTAGAACTGCAATGCTTCGTCCATGCATAACTCTTTAACAAGTCATTAGTATAGTGAATTTCTTTCTTCAAAAAAAGTTGCTTTAAATTCATGATAACCAGGTGGTCTGCCATATTGCACTTTAGCTTCACTGCCATTAAAAATGCATCTCAACAGGCACCAAGAAAGAAATTCCTGCTTAGTGAACAAATCCACTCATATCATTAATATTGGATTACCTTAACCTCCCTCACTTTCTAAACTCAACTATGTTTTAGGTTACATCACCACTCGTATCATTAATATTGGTTTACCTTAACCTCCCTTACTTCCTAAGCTCAACTATGTTTTAGGTTACATCATGACAAAAGCAATTGAGGGAGCTCTTTTCTTTGGTTTCTTAGACATGAACACCTTGCCCATATCCTGCTACCCTTCCGTCGCTAGTTAATGATCTTACCATTTGGGTTTATTTCATCCCCTTCAACATGTAGCAATGCATGAATCTATTATTTAGACAAGTTTGTGATAATAAAATCCACAAAAGATGGTGCGATCATTTCAGATGTTCACAACCAAGTGAGGAAAACTATAAGTATAACAACAAAATCATAAACATATATTAACCTGGAGCCAAATCTGTGGTTGAACTGTATCTCGAGATCCAGTAGTAACTATTCCTCCAGCAACTGGAGCAGAAGGAACCTTCCCACGGATTCCGGGGATAGCAGATGAAGGTGGGGCTCCCCAATACTCCATTCCAATATTTAAGTTGGTTGTGGGACCAGGTAGAGCTCCTGGGGCACCGGTAGCAGTTATTGGCACAACAGACAAAGCCTGATTCATTGATGCACCCTGTCCTACATTTTGAGAACTATGCATGGATCCACCATTCTGACATGTATCATCTGTAATATAGAAATTATAGAAGTCCATCATTAGTAAGCATACGATTAACAACCTATTAACTCAAGATAAAAGAAAAGTACAACAATATAACCTTCTAAAGAATCTTGCCTTCCACCTGACTTCATTTGTTGTGAGTCCTAGAGAAGACAAGGAAATCAGAATAAATGAAATTATTTCAATGGTAAATAAGAAATGAAACGAGAAAAAAAAGTGCCTCGTACCCATAACTAATACTTGTTCCCATATGATGCTGAAAGGCAAAAAATTTACTTGGGATAAGTGGCATGCTATCTCTGATATATGCCTAGATCTGGAAAAACGTTTAAAGAGCTCAACTTATTGAGAATTCTAAACACTTAGACTCTTGAAAAATCAGCAAAGTCCCTTTAGGCCTACGGATATAAGCCAAGACATCTTTCACAGACAAGATAATTTACACCTACTAAAAAATGGTATACTCTAGTCCATATGGCCCCCGAGTGCACACTCTCTCTCTCTACCTAAGAAAATATTACTAAGAATGAACAATAAGTGTAAATAACATAGAGAATAGGCTAACCTCCAAAATGAAAGAAAATAAAGAACAATTCTAGAGAAGTACCCTCTTGTAATATTGAATAGTCAAAATCTCATCTAAAAGCCAGGGATGCATCTTATTCAGAAAAAATAGGATGCCAAATTGATGGCAATTAGTACTTTAAATAGTCCCCACTGAAAACACAAGCCCCAATTTTCCAAAGCCACATCTCCAAAATAACATACGGTTCAAGTGTTTAAGGGAAGAAGTGTAGCACTGACATTAGCAAACAGAAAACACAAACTTCCTATTCTTTTTTCTTGAATAATTTCATATCATCCCAGTACCATGTGAATCATAATCCATCACTAAAATCCTTTTCAATCTTAAATCACATATTAGCTCTACCAGAAAACTAGAAAGAAATATTGAAAAACTTCGGCACCAAGACAACAGATGTAAAATTGTTTTCCTTCTTTTTTCCTCCATTTTTCGTAACAGTTAACATTAGCTTTAGCAAGGTAAAGATCTTCTCCTATAACAGGTGCTTAATTGCATTGGAGATTTCTCTTCACACTATGATTCTCTTAAGCAACAAGATATGAAAGATCAAGAAAATATCATTTTCTTATTGACTAAAAAGCCATTAACTTGTATATTGTGTTATTCTTAAACATCTTTAGCAAGATAGGCTTTTAAAAAATAATTCTTTTGTATCTTGAAGAATGAAAATGCAGGAATTTATCGAAGAACTTAGGGTGAATTATTAAATGGCAGTGAGCTAAGTCTAAATAAAATATACAATCTGAACAAAAACTAATTACAGTTTTATAGAATAACATCTCTCAATATTTTCCTCCTCTTCTTCCTATCTCTAGTTTCCTTCCACTGTTCCTCATCTTTCTCATATCCTGATCACTCAAGCTATGTACTTTATCCTCCTCTTCTTCCTATCTCTAGTTTCGTTCCACTTCTCCTCATATATCTCATATCCTGATCACTCAAGCTATGTACTTTATACCCAGATTAAGATTTCTTTATACTTGATTATTCTTCCTCTCCTTGTCTCTTCTTTCATACTACTTCAGGGTTTCCTCTGTTTTGAATCCAATGATTCTAAAATCAATAATGTTTTGCGCATATTGGGAATTGCACAAATGCTTTTAGTTACGGTTTCTATAACATTTGAACAAAATGTGCAGAAAAATGTATGATGGATTTTGCAGGTGCACGTGTTCTGTTAGCTGATGGAGTTCAATTCCACAGCTTGCATCAGTTGTGGAGTTTAATAATTATTGATGGACCAAGTTAGAAGAATGACCATTACAATAAACACAATGCATCCTTGACAACAAGCATGTTCTGTAGAGGAATAATGTTAGGAATTCGTAGTGCAAGTGCTCAGGACGCATAGTGATGACATGACAAAGTGGTGGATCAATGATCAGCGGTAACAGGCAGTGGCGCTGCAATTAATCTATTACTTGCTTTGTCACTTAAAATAGCAAGTGCAAGCTGTATAAGGACTATGATTGAATCATAGATGAAGTCTAGGGCTACTCCTGAGTCTCTTGCTATATTTCTCCTCCTGTTATCTAATTTTACTTTACTTCTCTCTCATCCTCCCAATCACTCAAGACAAAAGTCCTATTAGAAACAATGTTCTATGGTTAAATACAACAATACCGACAAACATAATTTGAAGAAACATAATTACAAACCAAAAAAAGATAAACTTAGATAAGACATAACAATGATGGATAAATTTCTGACTAAGTTGAAGATTAGTTTTGGAGTCATAATCTTGATTTATTGGCAGAACTTAACACTTAGTTTTACATTAAAACTTTGAGCCATGCCCTCTTATTATAGAATATGCCATTTTTCTCTTTCACATATGAATAAGTATTTCATTCATCTGTTGCAATATTTATATTACAGACTGCTAACTGCAAAATGAGAAAATTAAAAGAAAAATAACATGGCTACATTGTAACTGGGATAACTATTTTTTTAGAAACCCATTTTATTTACAATACAAAATTATAATATACTCGAGTAAAAGCAAACTCTTACAAATGTGACCATCATGTTAATGTGTCTTTGTAGGCCAGACAAGATAAAATGACATGAAAAACAAAGGTTGAGGATGGAAGATTTAATGACAGGAAAAGAAGGGAAAGGGCATCATCACCCTTGACTTCTACTGAATTTTTATGCTCAGAAGACTTAACTGTATTATCAGCGGCAATATCACACAAGTATTTTGAGGACCACAAAGTATTATTTAATCAAACAATAAGCTGGGCCACACAAAAAGAAAAAGAAAAGCACAAACTTCTGACATAACTAAGCCATTAAGATGAGCTATGGAAGCTCACAAACCGTAAAATGCACCTCTGAAGTGGCAGAAGCAAATATAATTGAGCCGATAGGAAATAAAATTCATATATGTCAAATACATTGAGCTTCACAACACTTACATTTTGAGAGTTTGCATCGCTTCCTTCACTTGTGCCTTCGCTTGCACTCTCAGCACTGCATGTATATACTAAGTCCAATAAATTGATTGATGTAGTTGGAAGTACAAATAAGTCAACAAAACCAACAAAAAAAAAAGGACATATGGATCAGCTAATCCCCATTGTTATCGCAGTTTAGAATTCAGGGCAAGCAACAAATTGTTTAGGCAGGTGGAAGGAGACAACTTCAATAATTAGCATTTCCTGACATCCAACAAATATATTTGCGAAATAGTTCACCCTACTTCTTACTCTTTTCTATCAATTCAATCCAATATCCCAAATAAAGTAGAATAAATCAATAATGCGCAACTCAGACGTGGCCACTGGATAACAGGCACAGCAACCAATAAAACATTAAATCATCTTATGAGAACCAAGAATCCCAACCATCTCAAAGTTCAACAACATTACCTTTTTGAATAAACTCCATTAGCAGAAGCTCCAGTTGTTTTACCAGGCTCATTATTCTTCGCTGTAATCATGTTTAAGCTGCCTAAACTTCCTTTCGACCTTTTAATGGGCAATTTTTCCTTCACATCAGATGGCTTCCCATCTGCTTCTGTGCTTCCAGGAGTATACCCCTACACCCAACTTAGTATGAGTTAATCACTAAGTAGGCAATTCCCATTAATAGCAGTAATTGTAAAACAACTTTGGTTCAGGAAAACTCACAGATGCCTCAGCGACACCATTTGGAGAAGGCATTGGAAAAGGACTAAAAGGATAAGACCCCTACACAAGAAAAATAAAAGATTTGCATTAAGAATAAATCCAGAAATTGAAGAAATTTGAAAGGATGTGAAGGGTGAAGTAAATTATGAAAAGAAACAGTACCGGAGGAATTGATGGATGAGCATATATACCACCATGGGGGTACATGGCAACATATGGATGTGGTGGGGTACCATAGGGAGGCATAATATGCTGCAATGAAAAAATTATATTAGAACTGCACCAGTTTCCAGCAAGATGAAATTACAAAACCTGAAAAAGAAAACTAAGATTCTTTCACAACAAAATAGTTTTAAGTAATCGCTAAAAGGTACAATAAGATCAACACTTTAAAAATAATTAATATTGAAGCTTAGATGTGATATCTTTTGCTCAATTTAAAGACAGTTTTCTGATAGAAAAAAATCAAACACAAACTAACAAATGTGATTCCAGGTGGTGGTTAGATTACTTCAAGTTACAAATTGCATCTAGCTCAAACCATAAAAGGCTTAAAGATTGAGTTTCAACTCGTGTTCGAAAAATCACTGTGGAGGGCGACATTGCAATTAAAAGGTCCTAATCAAATGGGCGTTCTTATCCAGCACAAATGGAAAAGTAGATAAATTCCTACATAGCATAGTAATCATTTACTAGTGAAAAAATGAACCAAATATGCTTCTGCAACAAGCTATTGTAAGTAACATTATCTTCACCAATAAAAAAGATGAGCTAGGTTTTAGCCAGCAAAGGTAAGGTGATGAAGCTCGGGATAACACACACATACTAGACAGTACACTTAGGCAGTAAGCCAACATCTTTGAATTGCCAACTTACTTTATTGAGACTCATCCTATCTCTCAAGAAGGAAATGGTTAAAAAGACTATTACATCAAACACTATTCTGAGAGTCAATCTTTGTATATTAACATCAACCATAACCATCCAAAATTTAGTTACCTATATTTTGTCATTCCTTAATTTTGAAAACAGTTGATGCATCAACTTTAAATTTCAAAATGAAATCAAGAATACCTGAACCCCCCACATGTATGGGTGAGCTTGGGGACTTGATGCCAAAAACCCATGAGGAGGCATAGGGGAATATGCCTGTCATAGAAACCGCAACAGACATAACAACATCAGCATCAGTATTACTACATTAAGCCAGAAACTTCCACTTTTTAGAAGATCCATATTTACAGAACCTGAAAACCCGTCCAGTCAGGATTTACTGTGGCAGCACTGGTGTTCGAAGTTGACTCCTGAAGAACACAGAACTAAACTCGTTGACTCTACACATACACATAATTAAAGTAAGCTGAACAATAAAGACTTAAACAAACACAGGAGTGGACCTGCGCAATAGTGCCAGAAGGGGTCTTTGGTTCCTTCTCCTTCGCTTGTTTGTTATCCATCTCACTGCTGCCCATAGTTATCTAACTGTCAAATATTCTTCAAACCATCCTACATTCCACCATTCACATCACATTAAGAACTTCACACACACTCGTTATAGAACGGTAATCAACTGAAAGTTTACAACACTAACTTGCCATGAAAGTAAGACCAGCATTACCAAAATTTTCAGCAAACATATCAGCCCATGGAAGGTTAAGTTTTTTTAATAATTTCCATTGGTTGCACAAGCCCACGGCATATGAATGGACATTATTTGCTTAAAATTAAAAAATGAAGACCGAAAGTATGGATTGCACAAAGGAACACAAGCTGTATTATCAATATATAGAATAAAAATTTCTACACATAGGCTTGATAGCACATCAAATTAACCGAAGAGAACAAAAACATATTCATATTAAGTTGAAAAACATTTCATAATTCGGATTTTAACACAAAAATTAACAAGAAAAAACATCAAAATAAGAAAATAAAATAAAAACTTTCACTTACCACTCGTTGAAATCACTGACTAACAAGAATCGATCCTGATCCGCTAAAAGAGCGAGAAACCTAAGAAATTGAAAACCAGAGACGCTAGTGGAGGATACCAAAGTCAATTTAGAAAATATTATGTAAAAAGGATAATTTGTGAGTTCAAAAAACTAAAATTAACGTAAGAATTTGAGTAGGGATCAAAAATTAGGGTTTGTTCAGTTTATGGGTGAGTTATTGGTGAAGACGTTGGAGGTTCACGGTTCACATTCTGTGGGTCGTCGCACCGTAGTTTCTGATACAGGGTAGAAATTTTTCATTCATAATGCAGAGAGTTTGAAAATCTCCATTTAGTCCCCGATTTTTTTTCCCCTTTCTTTTTCTCCTTTTTAAGGTTAATTATAATTTAATCCCTGAATCTTAAAATATTAGACACTTTAGTCCCTTATTTTTCAATATGATTTTTTTTAGTCCCTCTTTCAATATCGTTAGACATTTAGTCTGTCCGTCCCTTAAAACCTTCAAATCTATGTGAATTCTAAGAATGCATCCATTTAAAGGACCAAATTAAACTTTGTCATCCATCTTCAACCTCTAGCCAAAATGATCAAAATGAATTTCACCCACAAAACCTAACTTTCGATTTCGTCAATGAATGGAGCAAGTTAGTACACCAAATTGAAACTTTCATCGAGATCAATCGGAATCCAGACTCTAATTCTATATCAAGTCATTGGAAACCATCGAAAAGTGCAAGAAAAATTTGCAAATAGCATAAGGGTGAGCAAATTTGACCAAAACCAAGGAACTGAACACCAAACTGAAAATTCGGTTAACCGATTGGTCAATTTGGTTTACGGTTTACATAGAGGGGAAATCACAATTTTTGGTTTGATTAGCGATTTTAAATATCTATAAATCAAACTGCCTGAAAAACCAGACCTTAAACCAAAAATATTGTGTTTTGATATAAAAATCTTAGGTTAAGGATTACTAAACATCTATTAAATTGAATTTTTTTTTTCAATTTAATTTTAGTTGGGTTTGATTTAAATTCTAATTTCAATTGTAATTGGAATTGAGTTTATTTATAATTGAGTTCAATTGTAATTAGGTTGGGTCATTATTTAGACCTAAATTTTGGATGTTACACTAGAAAGATTGAAATCAGATGTTGGAAGTTAAAACTTTGGTCAAATAAAAGACTTAGGTGATTGATTAGAGTTACAAAGTCAAAACGCATGTGGAAGTGAAAGTGAAACAGAGGAAATTAGCTTTAAAAATGTCTTAGTTGAAAAAGATTTGGAGAGAAAATCTTACGTAATTGTTCTCATTTCTATATGAATAGCTTTGTACATTGTAAATAGATGACACAAACACAACAACTCAATCAACAACATAAATTCAAATAAGTTTTTTTATCTGTTTATCTCAAATTCAATCCTATAACCATCTTTTATTAATCTTAAATATTCAAATGTGTCTCTGAATTAACTTTGAATAACTTACTTCTGTAGTCTTCTTATAGTCGATTTAATCCTAAAAAAAAAATATAATCGTTCTCCAATTGATTTAATCTCGGAAAACGAAAATCGAAAATCAAATTAGTGAGTTATGTTAACTTTCTTTGGGGAAAAGTTTACCGTGATACAACGGTTGGTATAACTATACACCTGACATGCTCTTCACGCACATTCAAACAGTTTGGCAGCCAAATATTTGAACCTACTAAAAAGAGAGTTCGATTATTTATTTTGATAATTTTTTGAATTATCATTCATCTTCCGTTATGTCGCAGAGATAGAGATCAGAGAACAGATTCTTAAACTCATTTCCTTACCATTCCATCAACTTTACATAACCTTTCAAAAAGGCATTCACCATTGTTATTAGTTTAATTTGACACTATAAAAAATCTGGATTCCATGCCTCTGCTCAAATACAAACTAATAAAAATAGAAAATTTCTAGCCACCATAGCTAATGCCAAGCTCCCAAATAGTCAAATAAATGCAGATTGAGTCTCCCCCAAAATGCTTAAAGTGGTCCAGTTGTTAATGCATTGTCTAAATCAGCAATCAGATCATTCACATCCTCTATCCCCACAGAGATGCGAACGAGGTCTTCTGTTAGACCTCTAGCTTCTCGGACCTCTGTCGGTATACTTGCGTGTGACATAAAGCAAGGCATGCTTATAAGGGACTTCACACTCCCTGCAAACTCACAATCACACTGTAAGAAACTAGATCACTAATCATAAATAACCCATCTCCAATATACATATGCCAAAAGAACTCCTCAAACTAGTTTAAGATACCTCTAATATTTACTGTAAACAAATATGCAGAAGCGATGTTCAACGTAAATTTAAGATACTTGATTTGTTAGTAATTTCAATTCCAAATCCAAAATCAATTGCGTATAATTATCAAATCAACGTACAAAAGTAGTATAACTACACAGCCATTAGATTTGGTTTATATTTGAACTCCATTAGTATTGGTGAAAGTAAGGTCCCAATCAGTTTTAAGGTAGTATTAATATTCAAATGAAAACTTTCAGTGTAATTTTATTTTTTTGAGTCAAACACATCAAAATACCCTCAACTTTGAGTCAACCCAAAAAAACAACCATAACTCTATGATTAAAATACTAATGTTGGAAAAATCATATGCCCAAATACCCAAATTTTGAAAGGAAAATTTAGAAAAATGAAAAGGAATAAAAAAATTTCCCAATGTGGATATTCTTGTTAATAATGACCCAAGTTTGGGTTAATTATTATGGAAACAACCTACTAAAAACCACATATCTTTAAAACCATCCAACTAACTCCAAAACCACTAGAACTCTTCACTCAGTAATCTAGCATCCACACCACCACCCACATCCCTCTACTAGCT
This sequence comes from Croton setiger, assembly GCA_948099555.1. Taxonomy (NCBI): domain Eukaryota; kingdom Viridiplantae; phylum Streptophyta; class Magnoliopsida; order Malpighiales; family Euphorbiaceae; genus Croton; species Croton setiger. Next base: position 27,334 of record CANUEY010374603.1, read on the forward strand.
ACCTCCTATTATGAACAGCCCAAAAAATCCAAACTCAGATCACCCCCACAATCTTGTCACCATCGACAATGGTGGTGACAGCAATAAAGTACACTATGATGATGATGAATATGATGAACATAGGATGGAGCTGGGTCAAGCGATGGAGGGGTTTAAGAGATGGGTTATGGTTGATAAAAGAGGTAAGCACATGGGTCCTATTTTTGACAATGTTACAAGAGGAGAGGAGGATAGAAGATAGGACAATGAATGTGAAGAGATTAGCGGAGAAAGAGGTGTAAGAAGGTTTGAACAAAGACAATATTGTTCGAAGATTGTTGGCTGATAGTGCAAAACTGCTTTGCATATCTTGATTTTACGGTTATCGAGGTTCTTGAGAGAGAGCGTTGGTTCTTGTTCTTGCTATCTAAAAATGGTTTTTTTTTTTAGAATTTTGGTTATTTGGATTGTTTTTAACAAGATCTATATTAGAAACCTTGTTTTTTATTTTCAATTTTGACCCTTTTTCTCTAAATTTGGGTACAATTGGTATATAACATTCTGGGTACTTCAATCACAAAGTTGAATAGCACATATTTTTAGTTTGACTCAAAGAGGAATGTATTTTGATGTGTTGGGCCACCAAACTCCTATTATGAATTAAAAATATATAAAAAAAAAGTAATTCTAATTGCATATCATCATTCTATTATATATTTTTATGCAATTGGATTGGGCACACTAAAGATCAAGAAAAGTCATAATTAGAATAGGAAATGATCGAATATATTAATAGAAAACAAGGCAAACAAACTTCTATTCGGTTATTCATCTATTCAAGTAACAGACAGGAAAAGATTTATCAGAAAAGCAAGATAGAATATAACAGCCATGAATGAGAAAACTCAAATGCAAACAAGGGTTCATGATGCAAGAGCGTCCTAGCTGTTTGGGAAGTTTATTAAGTTTTCCTTCTTTTAGAGTGTTGTCTGTGACTAACACATAAACGTGCTAGTCATGCATAAGCATAAAGTAGGTATATCTGAGACTAGGGGAAAAAAAAATTCACACAAGCATAAAAGTAGGTGTGTCATGAGACAGGCGCTAACACAAAATTGCTTGAGTCACGCACTAGTATAAAGTGAAAAGGATGATTACCAAAACTGACAGTTATACTGAAGTACTTGGTAGTTTCAACAATATGCTTCGAAAGTGCAAGTGATCCTGTTAAAAAGCTAAGCACAGAACCCGCACCCTTTGCCTGCAAGAGAGAAACAAAGAGGGTGCTTCTTAATGTAAGCAATTTGAAACTACAACGTTGATCTCAAAAAAACTAAGGCAGCACCTGAGAATAGTGCAACTTGCGTCCAGGATGATCGGGAAGACCAGCATAGTTAACTTTCTTCACTCGTGGATGTGATGCGAGAAACTCTGCAATCTTCTGTGCATTGTCCTGCCAAAGACAAATTCAATTTGGAAGTTAGAATCTCTATTGCAAACACCAGGTACTGCAAACCAGAAAAGGATCGAAAATCTCTATTGCAAACACCAGGTACTGCAAACCAGAAAAGGATCGAATGACCAAATAAATTTTGGCACAAAATTTTCAATGTACAAGACCTCTAAAACATTTTACACCATGATTCTTATAAATTAATTTCAATCATAAAAAAAAGAAAAAATATTAGTCACAATAATATTTGTTATTAAGGCCAAAAATGCTTCAGTAAGGTAATTTACATTAAAAAACTTGTCAGAGCCACACAAGTAGTTGAAGCATCACAAAGCCATCATCCAATATAATTATCTTCAAATGCAATCAAGTCACAGTTTTGCTTACCTTGTCGCACACATTTGAAATTAAAATAAGATTGAAAAAAGGAACAGAAAGATACAAGAGCACAATTTTTACCATGTATTAGTGATAGGAACAATCTCTTCCCCTATATATTTTTAAAAATGCAGAGTAGCCAAACGCCATATTTCAAAATCGAATGGTTCCAAAGCCACTTCACACAAAGCTCTATGCCAAATTCTAATAATTTAAATTTGAAAATAATTGTTGAAGTTAAAATAATTTTTTACTCTCTTCCACTCCTCTCTCTAAAATCATTACATTTTTCCGAAATAAATTTATTAAAATATTGTGCAAAAATTTATATAAATATGAATGTTGTGTAAAAATCATAAAAAAAAAGTGCAGTATTCAAGAATATAAGTGGTGTATCTATGATAAAGTGCACAAATATAATTTTTTTTTTCAAAAATCATATTCATAATTTTTTATTTTAGAAAATCAAATTTTAATTAAAAGTTTAAGAAAATTCAAAGACTTCCCCAATTTTTGCTTCCATAAACTAGACCTATCTTCACATTTTAATATGCACTCCAATCACAAACATTTTCCTTCAATCTCTCTAAGCTAAAAGATAAAATAGAAAATTTTGTGACAAAAATTTATTCTCCCTAAATTTTGGTTTTTTCTACATTTCTCTATATAAATCAAATAGAGGGAATACTATATTTAACAAAATTTGGCCCCACATAATTGTTGACCTTTAAGTCACCACGTCATACACATGATTTGTGAGAAAAATACAAGCAACAAGAAATCAAAAAAATAATTAGATGCATGTAATAAAATGGAAAAATAATGTCTACTTTCGGTGGTTTAGAACTAGCACCTGTTGCTTCTCAACACGTAAGGCCATGGTCTTAATACCTCGTAAACAAATCCAGCAGTCAAATGGTGCTAACCCAGAGCCTTCTGCATTTTGCAGGAAATACAAATTCCTTGCCAAGCTAGAAAATATAGAAAAACACACCCATGGTGAAGCCATAGAGAAAATAAACTTATGAAGGAAATATATGCATTCATAATGAAACAATGCATTCAACAGGTAATCAATTAAATTAACTACAAACAAATAAGCGAGCTAACAATTAAAGCAAATGACCAAGTGACAAGATGAGTGCTTTCATTCAGACTTGTATACATAAGCATGTTTAAAAATGTACCAACAATTTCCATAAGAAAACAAAAAATGTTACTATAACAATCCCATCAATGTGAACGTTTGCTCGGTTAGTCATTGAACCTAAGATATAAACTTAAATAATGTACAAGATGAAAATATTAGGTCACAATGGCTCCAACACAGATCGAGTTAAAAATAGACAAGCAAGTAAAATTTGCAACAATAGTATCATGGGAAAATTAGAAAATCATAATTATATATAGACCAATATAAAAAAAAAAAAAATGTGTTATGAGCTGAATTCAACGTACAATGGAATACATGGTGCTCAATACAGATTGATTAGCTAAAAACTGAAAAATAGAGGGAAATCAAAGACATCCATTATATTTCCTGCACAAATACATAAAATAGAAATTACCTTTCCCCTTTTACTGCAAGCACGCCAGCCATGACATCACTATGTCCAGCTATAAATTTAGTACCTGAGTGCATCACTATGTCTGCAAAGAGTAATAAACCAAATAATCATGCAACAAAAGTAGTGTCACAGTTCATAAAACTGAAGCATGACAATAGTCCATACCTGCCCCAAGTTCCAATGGTTGAGATAATACAGGGGACATAATACTATTATCCACCAAGACAAGAGCACCATGAGTGTGAGCCATCTTCGCAATTGCCTTCAAAAAAGGGACAAATACATAAGTGAACTGGCACAATAAAACGATGAAAAAGGAAAAATAGTTATAACTGAATGATAGTATTCCTAGTGCAAAATCAGCTCAACACCAAGAATAAAGCTGGATGAAAAATTAAAATATTCAAATCCAGGGTCACAAATTCTGCCTCATTGACTTCTGTATACTCTTTTTATGTCTACTGATTTTCATATTGGTACTAAGGATAAACTAAGGAATATTGGAGAAGCAATTATGTGTGAAGATATAGTTGTGAGGCCAATATACGCTCCCCCTGATATAATTTAGGCTCTACACCAATGCACAATCCTCAAACTAGTCATGCAGATGTTTTTCGTATTCTATGATATAGTCTATTCAGAGGGCTTACCCTTTTCCGATAATGATTGTAAATCTAGTAGAGCTATAAAAGAACCGAATCAATCCAACCAGTAACAGGTTCGATTCAGTTCGTTAAGGAAATACTACAGTTCGAGTTTGGATTCGAACTTCAAATTTTGAGTTCGGTACGGTAGGATTCGAATTCGGTTTGTTAGCTTGATTCAAGAGTTCAGATTGAAGTAGAGTTTGTTCGAGAGTTGTTTGTTTTTGAGAGTTGTATGTTTTCTATTACTATTTGGAATTATACAAAATAACGTCGTTTTATTAGAGTTTGGCAAACAGTTTGCAAACCCTTATTCAAGTTCAAGTCTGGTTCGTTTAACACTTGGACTCAAAAGCCCAGCTCAAGTTAGGTTTGTTTAAAAATTGAATTCGATTCGAATCAAACTTTTTCCGGATGAAGCCATGGATAGCTAGCAAACGGTTTGGTTTGTTTACAGCCTAAAATGTAAAAGTACATAGCAAAGCTTATTGGCTGGGCTTCACAAGAACAGACATTTGTTTGTCATAGAAATCTAGTTACTAGGAAAAGTTAACAACAGAAATTGTAAGGTCAAGTGAAAAGCCAAAGGATAGGGCAATGGGTCATGACATTTATGAACTATTATGGCTATAAAACTTATGCAAGGTTGACAACTATTCAAGCTGAAGACATTTTTCCTACATTATGATAACAAGGTTGCCATTAGAATTGCACAAAATCTAGTTCAACATGACTGTACTAAACTCATTGAGATGGAGCAATTCTTTATCAACGAAAAATTAAATCATCAATTCTGAGTACATCCCCTGTAAATTCAGAAAATCAGATTTGTTTACTAAGATTTTTGTAGCAAGTTATCCAATCTTGATAGGAAGTTTCGAAAGCTGTCCATAACCTTAGTTTTAGTGAGTCAATTACGTTTTGTCAAGTGTGATCCTGTTAGGGGCATTTTTTTGCAACCAAATTGTTACAAAATAAATTTACAGCCCCCTCTTAGTTCTTCTCAACTCTCAATCATACAGTTTTGTTCACTGGGAATTCTGTCAGTTAATGCTTAAGGGCTCTCTATCTTTCCTCTTTCTTCCTAAATAACGCCGGAGAATGGTCAATGGTCAAACTGATTTTAATCAGCTGATATTAGTTTCGTTTATTTCTCAGTTTAGTTTGTCTCAAAATTCAAATAAATTCAGCTTATTTCTGTTTTGGTATAATTCCAAGGTTGAACAAAACTGAATCAACCAATACATATTTGAAGACAAAAGAATTTCACAAATTCAAGAAAGCAAGAAACTCTTACTCGGATATCAGAAATCTGTAGACGAGGGTTGGTTGGGCTCTCCAGCCAGACAAGCTTTGTTGAGGGGCCAATTGCAGATGCAACCTCATCAAGATTGCTAGTATTCACCCGTCTGCATATTGTTGAGCAAAACAACTTCAGAATCTTACAGATGTAAAAAATAATATGAAAGGATCAGAAAAATAAAACCGTACTAACTTGACTACAATTCCAGATTTTGGGGCTACTTGAGACAATAGCCTATCAGAACCACCATATATGTCGTCTCCGGCAACAATCTCATCGCCTAAGATAAAAATTTGCACCAGTTACAAGAAATTTTGGAAGGATCAAGATTTAAAATGAATGAAGCAGAAAGCATACTGGGGCCAGTTACCAAGTACAACTTCATAAATTTGTAACACATAAGCACATATTATGAACCATAATTCATAACTGTGCAACACAAACTCTTCCTTTCATCTTGAGCATGTGTCTTATCGACTACAGCTATCAGAAATATTCAAATTCAGCTCAGTTTCTAGCCTGATCAATTCAAATAGTAACACCAATAACTGGTAGTAAGGCTAACAATACAACCTGATTTAGCTCTAATCTGCAGAGAACCAGAACATCCAACCATCCAATAGGCAGATGGCCCATGAACTGATCATCTTGTTCAAGTGAGATTTTTTTTTTTTTTTTTTTTGGACAAATATGAATAATGAAAACGATGTTACTTCAGTGGAGAAAAAGCACAACAAAACTTAATCTCATCCTATTATTCTAAGTTCCAAACCTATATCTATCTGTAATTCTGAATCGTGTGGATGCTTTTATATGTTAACTTATTAATGCTTTTTAATGTGATTTTCTTCGAATTGTTACGAGTTGACATGATAATACTTTTTTTTTTACATTTCAAATATTATTTTATTAAGCATATGATGTTTTCATGAATATAGCTTTTATTTCTAGAGCAGAACAATCTCTACATGTCAGTTCAATCCTGGTTGAACTTCAGTCAGTGACCCTCTACTCAGAAGTTTCGCATCGTACTGAGGCTAAGCCAACGATGTTACATGTAGCTGTAACATAGCAGCGGGTATATAGCTGATTTTCAGGTTTAAGACATTCATATTCATAAATGGTAGGTGCCAAAGTTTTGCACAAATCCAAAATGCAGATGAAAAACAGAATTATAAAATAAATATACATGCGAGAGAGAGAATGCTTTATCACTAGAGAAGTACCAGTCCCAACAATACGAGTGACCGCAGCCAACGCAGCCATTCCACTGGTGAAGCAAAATGCTCGATCTGCTTTATCAAGCTTTGCCAATAGGCTTAAAAATAAGAATTCAAGTAGAAGTAAGCTTCAAAAATAAAGGAAAAGAAAAAGGGGAGGGTGGGAAGAGAGAAAGAGAGGTGTTTCCATTTGAAGAAATGGAACTACACAAACAAGCAAAACAAACCTTTCTAAAGCGTCCCTGGTAGGATTTCCACTTCTTGTGTAATCATACGGACCATTTTCTATGGCTGATGGCTGATATACAAAGTGAGAAAGATAAACTCAGCTAAAAACCGAAATCAAAGTATCATGCCTGCATGTGCAATGCCTTGTCATGCGTACACACACAAGAAAAAAAAAATCAAGAGGGTGCAACACATCCTTTGTGCAAGAACATTGCCAAAATTTTAAATTTTGTTTCCTCTATTTTATTTTAAGGCAACATAATCCCAACTACACAATCAATTTTAAAATCTTGCAAATTCAAACTATTTACATTATTAAGTTTATTCTATCAATATGAAGGCTGCTACTCCAGGTGCTTCTACGTGGGTACACTTAACATTTTTCCAACACACAGTTATTTCAAGGGCAAGAAATATCAGTTTTATGAATACCATATGGTCACTAATTATATTACATTAATAACTAGGCTACAAGTCCTCCATTAATACCATATGGTCAACAAGACAAAATGCCAATTTAATTCTCCATTATACATCACATTTTTCTACAAAAAGGTTAAGATAAAATGAAAGTGGAAAAGAATACCAAACATTATGTAATTTAAAACAAGTTACGAAAGTCCCAAGCCTTTGTGAGCATGATAGCTTACTCCTTTTGAAAATATAAAATAAAAAAATCCTAAGTTTCCCTGTTCATGCCTTAAGAGCTACCACTTGTACATATGGAAAGATAAATTATGGTACTAACACATTGAAAAACATTAATATTGAAGCGTTAGAAAATAATATAAAAACCACAAATTAGGGAACTAATCAATTCTATGTTACAACAAAGGAAATGATGGCATACACAGAAAGAATATGTAATGTTTATGGAAAAGCGAAAATATCAAAACTTAACCAAATGTCATCTTATTTTTTTTTTTTAAAACAAACACAAACATTATCTTGTTCCATCAAAGAGATGATTGATTCTATAGACTTCAATCTAATTCTCTGCAAACAAAATAATAACTCCAAAATAAAAGCTATTGCTTCAATTTCCAGGATAAAGAAAAATATCTCCATTGTGCGTGGTTCCCTATAGCAATCACTTTTGAGCATATTTACACTAGCAATGTACTTATTAGTTACCGCTTTCAGCACAATTTTGGAATTCACAATATTTAAAACTATCTCATTAATATTATTACCTGCTTAAAAGTGGCCGTTTGGTAAAGTGGTGTACTCATTGCACCATAAGGATCAAATTCATTCTCAAAGTTCATCAAAATTGTTGAAATACTAGGCTCCCTAACACCCATTTCTGCAAAAGAAAATTAATATTAGCGGTTATAGCACCAAATGATGCAATAGATTACAAAGGCAAAACAAACATACAAACCATTTAAGCAATCTGTTGCACCATCAACCAAAGCTGAAGTACTCACATCCATTTCTTTTTTTGTCAAGCAATTCAACTCAATTTTTTTTCCTAATGTTAATTGCTTCCCTTCATATTCCTTCCCCAAACAAAAAATTTTTGGAGGTATCCCATATCTAATTACCTATACATAAACCAATATTAGAAACACAAGTAAGATAAAAGCAGCAAAAAAAGGGCATAAACATGATATTTTTTACATGCATTTTTAACTCTTCTCAAGATGTTGGCATATGCTTAGCAAACTCAAAACAACTGCTTTCCATCTTACTCATTTGGTTTGAGTAGTAATACTTTATAAAGCACATGAATTCTGCATTATTCATTTTCATAATGGCCACCACAATCATATTGCTTTGACACTCAATTAGTAGTCCAACAATAACAGCAACTTCAAGTATAATCTCTATAATGGCAAGAAAAAAAAAAATGAATAGATCCCTAAAAAGATTAGCTAAATCGAAATTCAGCCTATATATAATTAGTATGACTATACCTGATGTCCCAAATTAAACTTCCAGCCATATGGGCTGTAAACGAACCGAATCAAACAAAACAGTAGCATGTTCGGTTCGTTTCGTTAAGGTATTACTAAAGTTCGAATTTGAACTTCGAACTGGAATTCCAGTTTGATTCAGCGACTATTTGGTAGTATTCGAGTTTGGCATGAGTTTGGCTCTGAGTATTCAGTTCAATACGAGAGTTTGGTAACAAAACAAATTTGGTGAAGCCATTTGCATAAACAAACCAAGAAGACAAATTTCACTAGAAAAATCATAAAAATTGAATCTTTTAATATAATCAATTTCAATCTTCCATCAATTTTCATAGAATTGCAATACCCATCAGTTAGCAACAATCCACAATTAAAAAAAAAGGAGAAACAAGATTTTCAAAGAATTGCAATACCCATCATAAGCTATTCCACCAGTCAATTCCACCATTCTCATACTCACCGCCGTTCTTGAGAATGATATTTTCGTTTTGAGGTTGTGTACAGAACTTCGAAAGCAGGATAGAGGTGGACGGATTTCACAGGACATGGCAGAGTCCACGGAAAGGAAAGCAGCTGCTTTACCGTGAAATGAAGAATTAGGTTTTTCCCAAAAAATCTGGAAAAATTCCAAAAGAACAAACAAAAACCATGGCATTCAATAAAAAATTTAAATCTAATACCTGAAATGAAGAATCCGACTCAGCACCGGAGCGGAGCGGAGCGGAGGTAGAAAATGTAATGAGTAGTACTAAACTAAACACTCAATTAAATTTTCTAAAAGGGAGAATTTCGCTCGGTCCTTATATTCTTATGTAATTCGCTTTTTCATCCTCTTAAGTTTGGTAATTAGGTATAAAAGTCCTCCTAATATCCAGTCGTTCAATTAAACCCTTTTCCCGTTAAATAAAATAAATAAATAGTAAAATATATGTATATTTTTTTATTGACACTCATATCCTCTGTTACTCTTTTATATCAAATAATTTAAATTATTAATTTCTATATTAGTCCTATTATAAATAAATAAAAAATCTCATACATGAGGTACCTAAACTTTGTAGGTTTTAATACATTGGTTCCTAAATTTCAAATTATTACTTAAAAATGCATAGATTTCAAAGGAATTTGCACAAATTTTGTTTTTGCAGGTTACTAGGTTGTTAGTCGGTTGCTTGCTGACATGGCAACTATTCGGACCAATTATTATTTCAATCACAATCCATTAATCATCATCAATTCATCATTCATTCAATCAAAATTTCAAAAATTGAATCAACAGATTCAAAAATTCTGAAATTTGAAGGACAAAATATCAACATTCAATCTAAATTTAGCTAAAAATCTAACAAATTTTCAACATTTAGCTCAAATTCAACACTCACTCAAAACAAAATAGAACTACATTAACAAAATTTATTACAAAAGTACAAACAAAAGGGAACAAAAATTGAAAAAAAAAATGGAGCACAGATGATTCTGAAATATGAACCAGCGGCGGCGTCTTGGTCGATGCTTACTCTTTCTTCAAGAGCGACCATGCTCCTAAATCTAAAACAAGAAGACCGACGCTCGATCTTCAGAGATTACATCTCCATCTTTTATCTTTAGTTCATTCGAAGATTATAGAGGCGTAGAAAGTGAGGTAAGGCGATGGTTAGTCGAGGGGCGTTAGGCAAGCAGCGACGATGGGTTAGGCGAACGTCGGCAAAAGCAGAATTGAAGGCAGAAGAGGGATGAGGGAGAGGAGAGGCTTTACAGGCTTTGATTCTTGAAGATTAGCACATATATATATAAGCGGGTTCGGTTTGATTTCTATGGCAGTGAAACCGATCATCAACCAAAAGCTAAATCTAACCAATTCAGCTAAATCGAATTTTCAATTCAGTTTCGGTCGATTTCTCGGTCAGTTTGGTTTCTTTGGTTTATTTGGTTAGCCTAATTAAAATAGTAAAATACTAAGTTCACAAAAAAGGGTAATAAGATCTATTTTCTAAAATGTTTTAAAATTAGTAGAAGGGCAATTTGGTTGGAAGTAATTAAAAAGCAAGGATAAACAATATAGTTTTAAAAATATAGGGACAAAATTGTAATTTCTTATAATATTTGGCTCTTTTGTCTCTATGTCTCCAGTAGAAAGACTAATCAGTTATTTCTTTTATCACCCCAAACATGCTAAGATTCGCATTTTGTGTATTATACTCTTTTATCACTCCCAAACATGCCTACAGTAAATGTAATTCGTTGGTCAAACAACTATTCATATTTTGTGTATTATACTCTTTTTTCCATGTAATTTGCAATATTCTAATGTTTTATTTTTCTGGTACTATTTCAATCATAACCTCATTTAAATATTTATAATACCTAAAGTACTTCGACCAAAAAATATAAATTTGCCTCATTTCGTACATTCTAAAAGGATTAAAAGTGAAATTTTTCCAAAACTCGATTCCATTTTTCACAATAAAAATTTGTAAATAAATATACAAAATCGAAATATTTGACACAATGATAAAAAAAATTGTTTTCATTTCAACAACCGACCTCCGAACATGTTATATGTTTGAAGATTTTGAGTCAAAATGATGTGACCCAATAGATTCGGTTGTTTTTACTTTTCTACCCAACTAACAGTGGAGGTCTTATCATTAAAGGGTCACCGATGATCGAGAAGTCTCATGGTGACTTTGATTTGCTCAAAAAGTGTTGGTACATATGACGGCAGAGATGTTTTCTTTTTGTGTAAAAATTATGATTTTCAAGCCAGTAATAGCGGCGATGGCAATGGTTGATTTTGTTGCCTAGAGGTTTATTGTAGGTGGCTTAATATGGAAGTGGTGATGGCAATGGTTGATTCTGTTGCCTAGAGGTTTATTGTAGGTGGCTTAATATGGAAGTGGCGCCGATCATTAATAACTTAGTTGGTAATTAGTGCGAGAGAGAAGATTGGATGCCAAATTTCCATTTTGTTCTTGGAAAATTTCCATTTTGATTCTAATAAATTTTCATTTTGATATTCACTAATAAGAGGTTTTTGAGAAAATAACAAAACAATATAATTTTACAATATAGAGAAATAAAAGAGACAAATATAAAAAAAAAAGGTACAAAAGAGTCAAATATTGCAAAACAAAAAGAAATAAAAGAAACGAATATAAAAAAAAGGACAAAAAAGAGTCGGGTATTGCAAAAATGTAATGTATTTTTTCCTATAAATATTAAATAAATTGATTAAAAAAAAAACACCACTTCCGTAAATCTATCTTTCCTCTCATCTGGAGATTTTTTGACGAGCCGCGAAGCGAGGGACCGAACCAGTAAATATATATATATATATATATATATAAATGAATAATATTACTCACCGAAAAATCAAATGAAGATGAGCGGAATCAGTGAGGTTTTGGTAGTTCTTCCATCAACGGCGACGGCAAGTCTTACGTCCACTGAATTTCGGCAACAATTTCACTCCTCAAGCTTCTCCTATTTCTCTTCTGCCCCTTCCAAAGTAATTTTCTCAATTTTCAGACCAGTATTAATTATTCGCTTGATTGTATATTTTTTATTTATGAATTGATTCTTTTCTTATTCGTATGATTTTTTTTGTAAATTTTTTATTGAGAAATTCATCTAATAGGAAAACATTTGAGCTTAGTGAACAGTGATATTAGAAGTTCTATTTTTCATGATTTACCATTTTTCTTTTTAGTTTATTGCCAGTTCTTGTTCTTGTTGTTGGGAATAATAACCTACTTTTTAGGAATTTGTTTTCTTGGCAGATGAAGGATTATACATGTTTATTTTATTTACTCTTATCTTACATAATCTTTTCTTTTCTAGAGATATACTTCATTTGGCATGCCCAAACTGGGAACTGGAATGAACAAGTTCCGAGGAAGAGGGTTAATTGCTAGAGCCTCTGGGGATCCAAGTGATTATTCAATTCCAGTCTCTCCTCTTGAATTTGAATCCCCAGTTGGCCAGCTTTTGGCACAGATTTTGCAAACCCATCCACATTTACTCCCTGCAGCCATCGACCAGCAGCTTGAGAACCTTCAAACTGATACAGATACCAAGAGAGACGAAACTCCTCCATCTCAAGATCTCCTTTACAAGTTAGTTCTTCAGCTTTAACTGCTATGTTGCCTTTTTATCCTATCATCAAAGATCAATTTCTTAACATTATGCATTTTGACGTTCTTGGCATTTAGATTTAAATGGTATTATCTATCTATAACAATTGATGGAATGTGCATGATTCGTTGTATTTAAATATGGCATATATTGCGCATACACAGGGAAACAAGGAAATGGGCATGGGGAAATGGCATTTTAAAAAATGTAGGATACAAAATATATGGGGAAAGGTGTAATATAAAAAACACAGATATCAAAATATAAATGATAAAAATATAATTTATGCTTAGAAAAAGAATATATAATTAATATTCCAAACATTTTATTAATAAATCTTCTATAAAAAGTAATGTCAAAATAATAAGAAACATAACAAGTTTGGACTTAACGAAAAGAATAACTAACATAACAAGTTTGGAATTAACAAAAATAATAACAAACATTTCAAGTTTGGAATTAATGAAAATAATAACAAACACAACAAGTTTTGGTCCTAACTTCGAGAATTCTCTCTCTTTTAGAATTTTGAGTTGCCTTTTCCTTTTGTTCTGGTTTCAAATTTTTATTTTGATTGCTGTTTGTTTTGTTTCCCTTCACGGAGATGTTTATTTTCTTAATCGAGACAAGCATTTCAGAGGAGGAACGTCTGTTTGATTTTATGAAATTACGAAAAGCACCCCAAAACGTCTCTAGGGAGTTCTCTTGAGTTCCCAATGCGGAAACATATCCAAAACAGAGAAACGCTTATTATCCCAAGTTTCCACACATCATAGCTGTTGACATAATGTCTAAGATAAGCTGGACGACAAAGCTTGAACCTTATGCCCCACTCAGCCCTGTTTCCATCACTATTTTCCACCATAGGTATTCCAGTTGCTTTGCTAGATAAACCCTCAAAACTGACATAATTGTCATAGCATGTCATCCCAGCTGTAGTCCTAACGGTGTTGGACTTATTCTTACAGGCTTTTTGTGTTCTAATATGTGACGGATGTTTGTACTTGAGTTTTTGTTTTTATTATGTTATCAATAATTTATATATGTAAATATATAATTGTTTTGATACATGCAACTACTTTTACATCAATCAGTAAACTTGAAATCTATAATAATAATAATAGTCGTTATAAAATTAAAAATCTCATTATAATTTCGCAAATAAGGTAAAAATAAATTGTGAAAAATTCTCTCCTATAATTATTTAGTGGATTTAGTTATTTATCTTAATTATGAACTTGTTATCACATTCATTCAGTAGCTATTTTTTGGTATGTCTAGGAAAAGAAATATCGAACTATTTAGATCGAACTCCTGGTTTATTTGCTTATTTGAAAGAACATTGAGTTAATTTAAAATTGATTGAGCGACAAAGAATTCGTTTGGATGATTAATTTGAGCAATCTAACTTGCTCATTTTAGTTGACATAGTCAAGAATAACCACATTTAGAGATGTTTTGTTCCAGTGTTCAATTATCCAAATTTACATTGGTATCGTAGCAAGTATATGACGCATGTACGAGTTCAGAATATTTTTTCCCTTGTGGAGAAGGTTGTTTAACTCCAACTGAGTGGTTGCTAACTTTCTAGTCTGGGGTCCTAATCTCAAGATAAGAATATTATTAAGTCTTTATAAATGCTTATGACATTAGTTATTTGCTTACTTTTTCTATAATGAATTTGAAGTACTTACTTTGGTTGGGAGCCTCCAAGCCTGGTTTAGTTTCTCTCCTCTACTTGTTGTATCCATACTTTTTTTTACTTCTCCTTTGCTGTTACAATACTGGGTACTGTCGACAGCCCCTCCCCCTCCCACTGACACACAAAAAAGGAACCCAAATTACTTTCTCACTCAAATAAGCTTTAGTTAAATGTCATACCCCCACAATACTGGGGCCTACTCTAAAGTTATTTTCTTTCTCATTGTTAGCCATGGAAATCATAAATTGCTTGATATTTGCTCACCATAAAAGCACCGGTATTCTGGTTGGTCTCTATGCCCCACACGACAGTTAGAGTGGGGAAGCCGAAACAATTTTGATTTCACCTGGACCATTCTCTTAAAGTGGCTACCAAGTGATGTAGGACAGATATGTGGGAAACATAGTGGTAGCTCAGGCATAAGCGAGTAAACTACTTTGCAAATTGAGATCTATCCTGATTCCTGAAAAGTGGGGTCAGTTGTTAGCTCCTTAGTGGTAAAATACCTAGGGAACTAGTTAGTTTTATTGACTTTGATTAATGGAATAATAGGCATTTGATTTTCAATATGCCTATCCTATCCATATTCTTTCCGAAGTTGCTTGCTAGAGCAAATCGGCTTATTGTTCATAGGCCCTAAGCGTTGTAGGTTTACTTTTTTACTTAAGGCATTGCTGTGTGATACCACGAGATTGCAAAATTAGGCAATGAACCCACAATTTGTAGCAGAAGTTAAAGACAGAGAAAGCAAAATAATTGGCAGCTTCTTTTTACTAGCCCATGCCTTACAATTATGTTACAACACTCTCATCATAATCCAACTTTAAATTTATCTCCCTCACCACTATACAAATTACGCATACCAATTTATAGGATAAATCCCATTTCTAACCAGTAACAACGACCTTAACTGACATTTGATCTTGAGTACTTGGTTCTATACACTCGTACAGTATTCCAAATATTTGATGCATCCACACACGATACATCTATATCTCATCTCTCAAAGAGTATAATTATGTAGCATTGATAACAACAAAGTTTTTACTTCATTTCGATGTGGTCGTATACCGTAGTTAACTTTGGATATTGTTTCAATGGGAGATCGTCTATAATATCTTGTGATGAAAATAGTACTAAAAGTTAAACATTTGATTAAAAAAGAAAATACTCTTTTCTCACAAAAACTCATTTGAGATATACACATTAATCTTTTAGCAAATAGCATCCACTCTCGTGAAACAAATTAGACTAAAATAAACATTAGTTTGTAGCTTCGTCTTCTCGCTCTCTCATCAGTATTTCCAAGCCGTGCATTTTTTTATGAAACATCCTATTTATAATGCATGTGATCATTGCTATCAAATTTCGGTGAGCAACTTCTTCTTGACACAAAAGTAATTTAGTGATTAAAAAAGGCCAAATGAAATTGAGTGACTTTAGCAAATAATTACAAAACACTGTCACACTAGTGAATTTCTGGTCAGCTTCTTTATCTCAGTTGCCTCACCAGAAATTCTGTATCTTTAAATATAAAACTCAACTAAAAATGCTTAGTCAACTAAATTTTGTGGCTTTGATGCTATAAAATAAAAGCAAATCTCAAATCATGAGCATAATAATAAGTTTTATTTGAGATTTTTGTTGTATGAGATTATTCAATTCTGTTCCAGTGGCTGTTCATACTTCTGATTTTGAATGCTAACCATGCATTGTCTTGAATTGCTAGAGGTTCAATCAAACAACCATTTATTCACGTTCTTCCTTCATTTCTTGACATTTGAATGTAGTATTTATTTCTCTACACGAGCTAAAAAAATGGCGAATGTTGTTTCCTATATGCATGTCATAGAAAGAAATGGAAGTTTTGATGATTTGTGACTTCAGTATCAAAGTAATTTTGGTGCAATAGAAGTTATAAACTTATGATTTTTGCTGCAGTAAAGACTTAGAGAGGAAAAATAAATCCATTGTAAGGTTAAGGTAATTGATAGATATAAAGTAATACAGAGAAAGGAAGAAATGTTCATTTAGGCAAATTAATTGTGAGGAATAAAAAAAGGAGAAATGTTGAATGAGACAGAAAAGTTTTATATACTATTTTTTTTTTTAGAAAATAAAGTAAATAACAACTTTTAGAGTTTGTTGTTAAGTAAATGTCATAATATTTCAAAAATTAAGTAAATAACAACTTTTTTTTGACAATGACTCTTATACTCCTGATATATTTTTATTTTTACGTACTGATTAGTATGTAAATTAATTTTTATATACTGATCAGTATGTAAATTGATTTTTATATACCGTTAGTATGTAAATTTCTTTTATGATAATTACTTTTATACTTCTGGTTTTTTTTACATACTGATCAGTATGTAAATTGATTTTTACATACTTATGGTATGTAAATTGATTTTTTATGACAATTACTCTTATACTCCTAAATTATTTGTACATAACAATCAATATGTATTGATTTTTACATACCATCAGTATGTAAATAGATTATTTGTGACAATTACTTTTATACTCCCAGTTTTTTTATATACCAATCAATATGTAAATCGATTTTACATATCGTCAGTATGTAAATTGATTTTTTGTGACAATTACTCTTATACTCCTATTTTGTTTTTACATACCGATAAGTGTAGCTCAGCAGTTCAGGACATGTTTTTCATCAATATGGATGATAATTCTTTCTGCTCAAGTTAATTTAACATTTGATCTATTAACTGAATATCTGATAATAAAATTTCAGGAGAATAGCAGAAGTGAAGGAGAAGGAAAGACAGAATGCATTGGAGGAGATCATTTACTCTTTGATAGTACAGAAATTTTTAGACAAAAACATTTCAATGATCCCAAAAATATCATCAGCAAGCTCAGATCCTACAGGTCGAGTGGATTTTTGGCCAAACCAGGAACAAAAACTAGAATCTGTTCATTCTCCAGAAGCCTTTGAAATGATTCAGAGCCACTTATCTCTTGTGCTGGGGGATAGATTAGTAGGCCCTCTCGATACTATAGTTCAAATTAGCAAAATAAAACTCGGAAAATTGTATGCCGCATCTATAATGTATGGATATTTCCTCAGAAGAGTTGATCAACGGTTTCAGCTAGAGAGAAGCATGAATACTCTTCCCAAGGGGTTCGATGAAAACCGGAGAATATATGATGATAATCCTAGTCCATATAACCAGCTTTGGGATCCAGATTCTCTGATAAGGATTCAACCCGAGGATGGAGATTATTATAGCAGTGAGGGGTTCGTAGATACCAGCGGAGAAAAGTCGTATAGGCTGAGATCCTATGTGATGTATTTGGACGTGGAGACGCTTCAAAGATACGCCACGATAAGATCGAAGGAAGCAATGTCTTTGATTGAAAAGCAAACTCAAGCACTATTCGGCAGGCCTGACATAAGAATTTCAGAGGATGGTACAATCGATACAGCGAGTGACGAAATGATGTCGATGACATTTTCTGGATTGACTATGTTAGTTTTGGAAGCAGTAGCATTTGGATCATTCCTATGGGATGCAGAAAGCTATGTTGAATCAAAATACCATTTTCTTAAGAGCTGAAGACATTCTATTTGGTTAGTCATTTCATGGTGCTCTGTAAATTGTATTACAAAAAACAAAATTATATACATATGTAGAGTTGTAATAGTGGAGGAATGATGTAATGTAATACTGGTCAGTGGTCTCCTAAATGCTATTAGTTTGATATACTTGCCGGAAATAGAAAAACTTCCGATAACCACCGGCAAAGCCTTTGTTTCATGACTGACTTTTCTTTTTCATTTTTTGAAATGGAATCTCCATTACATTGTGGCTGAAGACAATGAATAGCTTGGAACTTGCAATGAAATCAAAGGATTTTCCATTGTTATGTTCTGATCCAGTGGCCTTCCAATGAGGAATAATTTTAAATTTTTCTTTTTTCAATTTGTTCTTTTCTTCCAATTATAAAATGATTAATTGCATAATGTTGGTAGTACCTTGTTACTTTATAATTTCTAAGTCTCGCAATACATAATTATGTCCCTATATTAACATTTTATTATTTTAATGTGATCTATTGTGCTCCTGAACTATCTAAAAGTAATCTTTCATACCTCCTGTCACTCACATTCACGATTGTTTATAAAATAATTTTGAAAAATTATACAAATGGTAGTTGAAAAATTATCTATATTGTTCCTCATCTTTTTTTTTCCTTAAGCTACATCAATGGCTAAGAGACCAATTTGATAATTTTTCAACCAAAAATTAATTTTCAATTTAGACAATAAAACATGCAATTGAGCATACCAATCAAAACTCTCACAATGATGATTCCAAATACGCCTTTAAATTCATCATCCCATTATTGTAATATCTTGAAAAAATGGAAATAAAATTTTAGATTATTTTGATCCATTTACACGATCTATTTCAAACTCAACATTTCGGCCACCGATCATGAAAAAGATCTATACCAATTGAAAAATATCATTAATTAAAAATTTTAAATTATATTATTTTTTAAGTAGAAAAGGGATTTTTGAATTATAAAAATTGTAGTTGTTATTTAGTTAATTTAAAAAAAAAAAAAAAAACAGAATAGTGTTTTTCAATAAAAACAGAATAGTGTTTTGCAATAAGAACAGAATAGTTTTTCAAACTCTCCTTTGTTTGCTACTTATTTTGCAATAAAAACAGAATAGTGTTTTCCTTTTTTTAAAAAAATAATAATAATTGAGTTGTTGGTTTAAAAATTATGATTATTACCTTGATTTAATGTCTTAACTCTAAATAATTAAATTAATTAAATCAATCAATGTAAAAGATTATATTTAGACATATTTAATCAAATAAAAAAAATACAATTTAATGGAATACTTATCCATACATAATTAATATTGATTAACATGTATGACCCATATATTACTTAATTCATGAATCCATCCAAATTAAAGGACCAAATTAGCAGAAAAATTAACATTATACCCAAATTTAGAAGAATCTGTTTTTAAACAAAGATAAAACTCATCATCTTAGTTGTCACCTTACCTCATCAACCAAAAATAACAACTTCGTTTATTCTCTAATCTTTTATTTAATTTTTAATAATAAATAATAAGGACGTAGTTAGTAATATTAGTTTATTAAAAAAATTCTAGATAATAATTATAATTATAATAATAATAATTCTAGCAAAAAATCTAGCTAATATTTTTTAAAAAAAAAAAATTGGGTAACCAACTTAGTTTCAAATATTAATGTTCGTTTAAAGTGATTAAACTTGGTTTAATTTAATCAAACCAAATGAATATTAGTGACCAACTCTAAACAACTGTCAAATATATATATATGTCTGTCATAATCATAACCTATAATACACAACTAATTTCGCCCTTAATAGCGACTTATGAACAAGATGACATTAATTAAAAAAGGATAATTATTTATAGCTATCTTAATTTTTGCATAATATATTCTTAGTTTTTTTATTTTGGAAATTATATTAATAGATCATTCAATTTTTAAAAATTATACTATCAGGTCATTCCATCTAGGAATAGCGTTAGTTAATTAAAAAAATTAAACGTCATTCCATCTAGGAATAGCGTTAGTCAATTAAAAAAATTAAACGATCATTGAAAATTGTATTTGAATTAACATGGTCCAATTCAAATAAATCAAAGGTTAATTTTGTCATTTTTTTAAAATTTAATTCAAATCGTTTCACTTTTTTAATTGACTAGCGTTTGTTTCTGGACGGAAGTAGCTGATAGTACAATTTTTAAAACCTAAAAGACCTATTAATACAATTTTCAAAATAGAAAAATCACATAGTATATTATGCAAAACTTTAAAGACCTATAAATAATTTTCCCATTAAAAAAATTAATGAGTGAAGGGGCAGTTTTGTAATTTCAGTATACTGTATTTTCTCTCACAAGCTGCATATAAAATGAGCTAAACAAAACAAACAGCAGCTTAAGACCGTTGTATTAACAGAAATTAGGATTTAGGAGAGAGAGAAAAGAATCATAATTTCATCATAATCATAATTAGTAATGATTAGAAGAAAATTAAAAATGGAAGTGTCTTCTTTTCAATACAACAATAATTCTCTCTTCTTCTTCTTCTTCTCTCTCCTTATTTTAATTTATTGTGGAAATGTTATTTCTGCTTTCAATCTCTCAACCATTTCCTTCGACGAAGGTTACGCTCCTCTTTTCGGCGATGGCAATCTCGTTCGCTCCCCTAATGGCCGCAGCGTACGCCTTCTTCTTGACCGCTTCACAGGCATGCCTGATACATCTCCATGCAAAACACAATCTAACGAAGAGGATTCGTTGTTATACAATTTTATTGATTTGTTTGTTAAATTTCAGGTTCTGGTTTCATTTCATCCAAAATGTACAAATATGGATTCTTCAGTGCTAATATAAAATTGCCAGCCGATTACACAGCCGGTCTCTGCGTCGCATTTTATGTAAGTTATTATTACTAACGATCAGAAATTCTTAAGAATATTATTATTATTATTATTAATTAAACTTATTGTTCTTATTATTATTTGTTAATTTTATGGAAGTAGACATCAAATCAGGAGGTGTTTGAGAAGACACACGATGAATTAGATTTTGAATTCTTAGGAAATGTGGAAGGGAAGCCATGGAGGTTTCAGACAAACTTGTATGGAAATGGAAGCACCCATCATGGTAGAGAAGAGAGATATCGATTATGGTTTGATCCTTCCAAAGAATTCCACCGTTACAGCATTCTTTGGACCCAAAACAGAGTCATGTGAGTTTTTTTTTTTTTTTTAATTAAATTTTTAATTATATAAATATTTTGTTAATTTGCATGATGATAATTATAAATTTTTTTTTTTTACCTAATAAAAGACACGGAAATAAGGGTAGGGGATAGCAAATTTCGGTAATTAAAGAACCGAATCAATTCGGTAACCGAAAATCGGTAACGGTAATTTACCGATCGGTAATCGGTAATAACCGTCGGTATTCGGTAGCAGTTTCGGTAGGGAAGTTTAAAATTTCCGGTAAAAAAAATTACCGAATTACCAAAAAATTACCGAATTTGAACTCCTCAAAACTACGTTGTTTTGTGTTACTATATATATATATATCATTCGGTGATTAGTAACGTTCTGAAATTACAATGGTTTTCACAGATTCGGTAATCGGTAAATTACCGACGGTAATCGGTATCGGTAATCGCTAGTGAGACAAAAAAATTTCGGTTACTGACACCATTCGATATCAGTAATGGTAGTGGTAAAAAACTTATCGGTTAACTGATTACTGACCATTCGGTAACGGTAATCGGTAACGGTTATCGAATGCTCAACCCTAAATAAGGGAGAAAATGGAAGTTTGGAGTTGCGTGTGGGATGTTTAATATAGAAGTAGTGGACAAGGTCCAACTATATAACTACTTCTTAGGCTGCTTTTGAGGCCACCACCTTGCTTATTTTTTTAATTTTTTTCTAAATATATATTTATTTAAGCTTATTTTGATATAAATAAAATAATTTTTACATATAAAAATAAAATATAATAATTTTGTTTGAATTATTTTTTAATATTAAATAGAAAAATTTATTAAACTAACGTAAGAAATGATTATAAACATTTAAATTCATCCAATTTTACAGATTTTTTATAGACGATGTTCCAATCCGAGAAGTGACAAGAAACAGCGAAATGGGCAGTGAATACCCATCAAAACCAATGTCTTTATACGCAACAATATGGGATGCATCAAATTGGGCAACTTCAGGTGGAAAATATAAAGTTAATTACAAATATTCACCATTTGTGTCTGAATACAAAGATCTTGTAATAGAAGGTTGTGCTGTGGACCCAATTCAACAAGTTCCAAACAGTTGTTCTGAGATCCATTCAAGGCTCGAAAATGCTGATTTCGCTATGATCACTCGTAAACAACGTTTAGCTATGCGTAAATTCCGACAGCGTTTTATGTATTATTCTTATTGTTATGATAGTTTAAGGTATTCTGTGCCGCCGCCGGAATGTGTAATAGATTCTGTTGAGAAAGAACGGTTTAAGAACACCGGAAGATTGAAATTTGGTGGTAGTCATCAAAGCCAAAAACGACGGTCCAAACGTCGAGGACGATTTCATGTTATTCCTAATGCTAATGATAGTGTTATTTAATTTATAGATTTTTTTTTTTGTTTGTTCTATAAATTAAGTAATTAATTATGATCTTCATTTGTATACAGGATTTCTTCACATTGTAATAAGCTGAATAAAGTAGATACTAGGTGCCCTATGTTATGAGTATTTTATAATAAAATGAGCTATATGTTTGATACAAATTTTATATCAAAACTGCTTTTTTTAATGGATTATATATTATCAAGGTTCGAATCCATTGCATCATTTATAAAGTTTGCAGATCTAAAGACTCGGACGTAAATGTGGCCATGGGTCGCCTGGCTCCGTCTGGCCCCGAACCGGAACCGGTTCAGGTTCAACGAAATTTCGAACCGTAATCATTATAAACCTGAACTGTTTTTGAACTACCGGTTAACCTCCTCGAACTGCCGGTCGGTTCAACGGATCGATTACGATTTAGCCCACTCTCAAACCATGGCCCGGCGGGCCGCGGCTGGAACTGGCCCGTGGCCACCTCTACTCGAACGTAAATAAAGCAGCTCTTGCAATAATATGCGCAACTTGATTTTTTGAACTTTTAGGATAATATAAATATACTCACTTTTAATTCATAAAATAATTTATAACATATTTTTACTTTTTGTTTGTAAATTGCTTATAATTTGTTTATAACTTGTTTATTCTTTCTTTTTTTATAAACCGTTTATTTTTTGTTTACAACGAAAAAATAGTTATTTTGAAAATTATTTTTTTTTTTTAAAATAACTTTTTAGAATGTATTAAAATTTAGCACAATATTTATGTCAAAAATCCAAAAGAAATAGCTGTAGAAGGGAATAACTTCATTCAACAAGATTTTAATATCATAAAAAATTGGACCTAAATAAGAAAAATCAGCTGCTCCTAGCTTCTAAAGGGATAACCTGTTCATCAGCAGCTTCAAGATCACCTTCAAAGACTGATCTTTAAGAACTTGCATAAACAAATACTTATATATATA
>CANUEY010374643.1:0-25062 GCA_948099555.1 Croton setiger
GGTTTAAATTTCGGGAATAAATTGGGTAGAATGTATTTTAGGAGATCAATTTGTAATTATTTTCTCCGAGAAATCGGAGAAAGAATATTTTTAGAATAAGGGCTGTTTAATTTCTGCAATTGAATTTCAGCATTTTATCGCTTTCCGTTATGTGATTTTTACAAACGACGTTTATCACCGAATTAGGAACATCGCTAGCTGCGTTTCAAAAATAAAACAGTCTTAACTTTAAAATTTCGGAAAATCAAATTTGGTTTTAGAGGCCGGTTTAAACCGGGCGTTAGTCAAAACTGTAATTTCGGCTAACGTACCCTACCCGCTTACCCAAATCTTTTGGTTCGGATTTTTGTGCCTTATCCAAAATAAAAACAGAGTCAAATCTTTTTGGTTTTCTTAAAAACCGGTTCCCGATATGGGTGGCGACTCAAAACGAATTTTTAAGACCGACTAGCTTCGGCATTGCAACCAAAACGGCTTTTATCGCCTTAACCAGTTTTCAAACAAAAACGAAACGAACTTTGCAAAACCCTTTTGCTAATAAAAGGAAAACCGACCGTCGGCGGTTCGACCGAGTTCGCGAAAATCGGGCCGTCGACACTTCCCACACTGATTTTTCCCAGATCCAGTTTTTGCCTAACTTTCTTCCCAACTTCCGACAGTTGTTACGACCACCTCCGGCCGTTTTCCGGTGAACTAAAGCTATGGTTCTCTTCTCCTACACTTCCTCTACAAGACCATCAGAGCCAAAT
The DNA here is from genome assembly GCA_948099555.1 of Croton setiger. Classification (NCBI taxonomy): domain Eukaryota; kingdom Viridiplantae; phylum Streptophyta; class Magnoliopsida; order Malpighiales; family Euphorbiaceae; genus Croton; species Croton setiger. Next base: position 750 of record CANUEY010374643.1, read on the forward strand.
TTCCCCATGCACTCTCAAATTGAAAATAAACAGCTCCAAAGTCCCCTTCGTGGACTGCCGTTAAACCCAGATTTTCAACCCTCTTTTTCGTTTTTCACTTCTTCTTCTCCAACCAGTCTATCTCTTCACCCTTTCTCTCTTCCAATCAACTGAAATACATCCTAGAAACTAAATGAACAAATTAAATGGAAGTTTTCTCACCATTTTCTTTTCTCTCTCACTTTCTCTCTCTTTCTCCTTTTCCTCTCCTTTCCTCTCGTTCTTCACCTTTCTCTTTCTTCTTTCTTTGTTCAACCGTGTTCCCTTTTACTACAGCCCCAAAAACTTGAATCCCTTACTGTCCACACATTCAAAAACTCCCCTATTCATACAAATAGCTTCCTTAAACAATGCATATATATTAACCTATTCTTAAAGCTAAACCCTACTTATAATTTCACTTCCTCAACCCCATCTTTCTCTAATTTGACCTACCAAACCAAATCATCAACAGCTACAATTTTTTTTTCGGCGTTAAAATAAATTGTAGAACATGTGTATAAAATCTCGTAAAAATCGGAGACCGGAAATTTTTCGCGGTTCGGTCGGTGCCCTAAACCGAACCGAAACCTCGACAATTTCGCGGGACCGAAACCGAACGACGTCGTCGCATAGTTTTGGTCCCAAAATCCTTTAAATCACATATGAAAACACATAAAATCACATTAAATTCATTTTCTTTAAAATATAGCGCGTTTCGATATTTTTCGATCGCGCAAGCCAAAAACCCTAATCGGCTCCGTTTATGTCTTTCGACGGTAAACAAACTTAAAACCACTCTTAATTAACATTTTTATCTCATTTATAATCACTTCTCATTTAAATTATTTTATATAAATGTCATATAGCATGTCATACTCTGATGCATTTAAATAAAAATGCATGAAATGCGCGAAACGACGTCAAATTGACGTATGCTTTAGGTCAGGGGTGCCACATTGATCTTGGTAGGTAAAGGGTAAGGTGGCAGTCTTGCTTCTAAAGGCTTAAGATAACCTGCCTTTACAGCTTCTTGGAATACCAAAAGGATTGGCATGCCGAGGTCAGTGTAACCCTGTCTTGGCTGATTATTTCTCAGATCCACCACACGTAAAGGATTTGTAGGAGTGATATTGGCCACTTCATTCACTTTAGTTGGCCTAGAATGATTCTATTTCTTGTATCTAGAAGTGGCTGAGTCATCTTTGAGCTGACCTAGCTAGATTAAGTCTTTTACATTGGTTGCAGTTGCAATGAGTGATTGGAACGTAGGCAGGTATTGTGTCTGTTACTGTGACTGATAGACTGGTAGTAAGTTTTTGATGATAATGTCAACCTATTCTTGTTCTAAAGGTTAGTTGATCATATAGACGGCTTTGGCTCTCCACCTCGTAAGCAACGAGGAGAAAGGTTCATTGCTTTTCTGTTTGGTGGTTTCTAACTCCTTCCGGGTGACATTCACCTCAATGTTGTAACGGTACTAGGTGTTGAAAGCATTACAAATGTCTTCCCAGATTTTTATTTTTGAGCGGTCCAGACTCACAAACCATCTGAGCAAAGAGTTCAGTACTCAATCCAAATGGACTTAATGCCCCTACATATATTTTCATATGGGTTTTGAGGCAAGTGGTTCCATCAAACTTATCCATGTTGGGCATCTAAAATTTGGCTGGCAGCTTGGCATCGGGAAACAAAGACAATGAGTCCATGTCCACTACCTTTTTATGGGTTTTTAGGGTTGTTATCGATCTTTACAGAACTTTAAGCCTTTCTTTCATCTTCTGTGACTCAGTCTTAGCAATTTTGGAAGGTAGATCATCCAGATTAATGACAAGGGTTGGTATAGGGGTAGCCGCTGGTTCCTTCCAGGAGGTAGAGGCTTCTTTGACCGAATTGCTAGTTCAGCTAATAGGGCAGCTTTTTGAGCAACTAGGGCTTCAGCTATCTTGGTTTCCATCTTGACATCCTGACTTCCATTTGGGCATTAATCTCATCAGCTTGTTCCTTTAAAAGAGCCCTAATGTCTTCTAGAGAGGCCATTGGAGTTAAGGGTGTAGGACTTATTGGTGAAGACTCTACAAGTGTAACTGGAACAGGTAAAGGCACTCGGCTGACAGGTACCTGTATGGATAAAGGGTAGACTCCTGGTCCAGTTAAGCATGACTTAAGAATAATTCATTCTCTCTTTTCCCTTTAAGTGGTATAAATGCATATGAATGCACAATCATCACACTATAATTCATTTTAATGTCATGAATGCAATATCATCAAGTAACCTAAAGGGAAGGTTCTAAGTTAAATGAGAAAACTGAGTGGCTTAATAGGGACCTTTGAACCTAGAGTAAGAATATATCTCGCACATGTGAAACAACGAGTTTCGCGTGGTTCTAGCAGTACGGCTTACTCTTGGGCCACCTCCAAAAGGATTAGAAGTGGTTTGCGTTAACCAGGAGGACACTTTCATTGTCCGTTAACATAATCAATAAGACTTTCCAATCAGCACTACTCGATATCTAGACTCAGAAGTTTGAACAAAAAGAGAAGAAATTCAATTGAAATTCATTTTTATGCTCATGGAGAGAAGGATTCTCAATCGTGCACATCAGATGCAAATGCAATTTCAATTTTAATTTTAAAGTCCAAATCTTTTATTCAAGCATCCTTAGGGAAAAGTTGCAAAACAAATTACAAGAGAAAAGGGTATCTTGTAAAGGGTGGGTTAGTCAAACGATGCAATTGTAGTGCTCATTTAACTTTTCCAAGTTAAGTCCCCAACAGAATCGCCAAATTGTGAACCCTTTTACCCCTCTCCATCCTTGTGGATAAGGAAAATATTCACTTGGGATGTGTGTGTAGAGTCGCCACTTAATTTTTTTTATTAGGGAAAATTAAGAAAGAACTCTAGATGACTCCGATTTTAATAATTAACATATTTATAGATTAATTAGCCCAATAAATTTTAGACACTAGTCTGTGAACCCCAGAAGGATTCGAAGAGTATATCATACATATTTACTTAACTCTATTTTGTGTATGCAATACAGGATGTAAACAAAGAGTTTCGTAAAGGGGTTGACCTGTTATTTAGGGGTTAGATCCCAAATATGCATACATACTCTCATTTTTATGAAAGATCAATATCAATGTAGTTTCAAGAAAGCCTATTTAAAGGCGTGTAGAAGGAATGCATGCATGCATGCATGTGTGTGTGTATGCTTTGTGTCAAAAGATTGATTAAAGCAGGTACTTTTGTACCAAAATTGTAATATGTTAGGCACTTGAATGCCAAAAGTGTGATTTGTTAAGCACTGGCCGAAAGTGTAATTTGTTAGGCACTGGGTCGAAAGTGTAATTTGTTAGGCACTGGGTCGAAAGTGTAATTTGTTGGGCATTGGGGCCAAAAGCGTAATTTGTTGGGCACTAGGCCAAAAGTGTAATTTGTTAGGCATTGGGGCCAAAAGTGTAATTTGTTAGGCACTGAGGCCAAAAGTGTAATTTGTTGGGTAATGGGCCAAAAGTGTAACTTGTTAGGCACTGGTTTAAAAGTGTAATTTGTTAGGCACTTGGGTGCCAAAAGTGTAATTGTGGGATGCAGAATGCAATGTATGTTTAAATTGAAAAGATTAGGATTAGGAGCGTAACTGTGGTAGTCGTCAGCCACTTCGCAGCTTTAGCTTGATTTGGACTTGAAGATTTTAAATTAAATCGTAAATGAGCAAGAAAGCACAACAACGCAATGCAAAATGCAGAAAGCAATAAAGAATCGCAATGAGCGAAAATGGAGAAGAGAGCAGTTGTCAACACAGCTTAAGATGTGAGTAAAAAGGACCTTTAGGAGGCTATTTATAATTGAAAATCAGGCTGGAGGCGACTAGAGGGCGTGGCCTGGGGCTCCCTCCCACGGCAGCCAGGGGCGCTCTGTTTCTATTTTTTGCCGGTTTTTTGTTCTGGAGACTTTTCGAGGCCTTTCGAGACTCCAATGACTTTTCCAAGACCATTTCTGTAGTCTTCGTAATTTTCCGGATGTTTTAAATACCATGATGACATACTTCTAGCATAATTTGCCCGTGACCTCCGGTCCGGAAATCAAAATTCGAGTATTCACGCATTTAAATTTCAATTAAATCTCTTCATCAGTTTCAAATAAATCATTCAATTGATCAAATGAGTCCAATTTTACAAAATATTAAATCCTAAATATAGTTTAATTTCATACAATTGTATAAAAACCCTAAAAATCATTTAGTATTTCAAAGAATTAAAACTGACCTTTGATATGCAGTCAATCAAGGAGGCGGCAGCCAACAGTTGGTGACGGTTAGGAGGTGGCAGGCGGACAGTCGGGGATGGCGAGGCAAGGAGGCAGGCTAGTGGTTGGTGGTCTGGACTTCTTGCCTTTCTTTGTGTTTTTGTGCTGCTGGAAAATAACGAAGACTTCTTTGTTTCTTTGTTTCTGATGGTTTTAATTTCGTTAATTCAATAGTTTTTCTTTTTTTTTTTAATGAAATGACGTCCTTTCAATGAAAATTAAAACTTAAACATGAAACGCACTGTTTCATTAAATCACTTCCTTACCACGCACCTTGTCTTTTTCCTTCCTTTCTACTTCGTGTTCTTTTCACGCAGCAAACCCGAAATTTTGCAGCGAGCCACCATTTCTTCTTCCGTTCATTACATCTTCTGCTAGCCAAGGGAAGAGCTTGATACAAGGGACTTCATTGATGGCGGGAGGGCTCGTGTCTACGCACCTAGCTTTTACAATAACTATACATGGTAATATAAAAGTTCTTTTATTATTAAAATAGTTTTGTTATATTTTGTATAGGTTATTTTTTAAAAAAATTAATAATTATGAAATATTTTATTCTTTTATTTATTATTAGTTTTATGTTTTTTTACATTGTTTACGTTTTAGTTGTTTTAATTCGTTTACAATTAACTAATGTTTATTTGGGAGAAGTACACTAGGTCCTCTAGATTATTTATAATCTGTTAATTGGTTTTTCATGTTTGGTAAAACTATACTTATAGGTTCTCAAAAGTTTCATGATTTTGAGTGTTTCTGTTAATATTTTTTTTCCATTTTTCCATTAGTTTAATTGAAAAGGTTATAATTTGATTCTCCTAAATTTTATTTTAATTCTTTAAATGTAAAGCCATTTTCTAATTTAAAAATGAAAAACAAAAAATTATACCATTATTTTATCATCATCACAAACAAAAACCAGAAAGAAAAAAAAAATTATCTTCCTTATTTGCTAAACCCACAAAATTCAAAATTTCTATTCCTTCCTATTCATCATTCTTCACCTCAGCCCTCTTTCCAAACATGACCACGGGCCGAACCAGTGACCAGCAGTTCACCATCAGGCCGGTTAATCGGCTATCCACGATTTAGGCAGCGATTTATAGCGGGCTGTTTAATGGGCGATTTGAAAGGTTTGAACCGATGGTTTTTTAGTGGTTTGAGTAGTACACGGGGTGGTTAACCGCCTATTCGAGCGTACCATAAGTGGTTAACCAGCAATTTTTTGGACGGTTTGAACGGCTCACGAGCGATTTTGGTTCATGACGGATCACAGTTCAAAAAATAGTTGAACCTGAACCGGTCCGCCCCTCCAATAGTTTCAATTCGAGCTTAGCGAGGCCGGGCCAGTTTCGGTTAACCAGCGGGCTTAAATCGCTGGTTCTTTGAGCTGAACCGGCCCATGGCCCGCTGATTTTAGCCCCGCCCGTCGCCAAACTGGAACCGTTCGAACCGTAATCGTTAGGGGGATGGTCCTGTTAAAGTTCAAACCATGAACTGTACTAAACCGGAACCTGACCTTCGAACCGCCGGTTAACCGTTTTGTTTAAAAATAAAATAAAATAACCGGCCGGACCGCCAGCTAACCAGCAGTGGGTCACCGGGCCGCTTAATGCCCAACCTAATTGGCCCAGTCCGGCTCGTGGACATGTCTACCTCTACCTCTTCCCAATCCAAACCATAAAATACCCAACAAAGTTTTTTACTTTATTTACATACTGATATGTAAAAAAAAATTAGGGGTATAAATTAATTTTTCACAAAAATTAATATGTAAAAATTAATTTACATACTGATTAGTATGTAAAAATATCTTAGAGATATAAGAATCAATCAACAAATAGTTATCATATAAGAATCAATCAACAAATAGGTATCATTTATTTAATTTTTAAAATATTATGATATCTACTTAACTACAAATTCAAAAAGTTAAAAGTTACTATGTAAATGGAGGATAAATTAACCTTTTTAATCGGAGTATAACTATGACACTTTAAGAAAAAAAAAAAAAAAGGCAAAATCCTTCTTAAAGCATGTAGAGAACACCTTGAGAAAGGGCTAGCAGCACGAATCGATTCATATGGTTTATCAGCACAAAAATGCTGTCCACGCATAAAATTTGCAAACATCATTGTCTGCATTTTTTTACAAACAGTAAAAACTTATAAACATCAGAGTAGAAGACTTGTAAAATTAAACATACTTATTTCTCACTTTCCCAGATTCATATAGGGTCCAATTGAAGTGCTCGGTAGCTTTCCAACACAATAATATGCATCTCCACAGCAACAAAAGAATGAAATTTGCAATCGTTGACGGGAAGCACATACTTCGAGAAGAAACATTTCACATGACATAATGTAGGTGCAAGTGACTATGACGCTAAGAGCTTCTCCGTTGTAACGGCAATTTTTCTCATTGTCCAAAATGCAGCAAAGTATCGGTTCTGCAGAAGGGGTCAATGTTAATTACAGCTAAAGAAAACAGCAAGTCCAAAATGCAGGCTAGAAAAATCTAGTACAGTCAGATCCAGTAGCTTAGAAGCACTGCAGATGAATTACACATTGAATGAATCTTATCTGAGCAAACTTTATTCCGCCTGTTTATTCAAAAAGTTCCGGAGGCTAAGCTCATGTACCAAACAAACCATTAGCTTATTACGACCCTAATCATAAACACTTTAAAAAACATTGTAAATGAGATATACTAATAAGATCATTGATGTGGTGATTTTCAAAGCTTTATAAGGTGCATAAACGCTAAATACAAAGCTTAATTGGGCTGCCCTGAGATTTATGTAACCTAGTTTGGGTTGTCTATTTGCCAAGCTTGAAAATCAAAGTCGAGCTTAGTCCTCACTTTATTCAACATAAAAAATAAAAAAATAAAATTTACAAGTTTTTATCAAGCCTTGAACAAGTAGCTAAATTAATTTGCGAGCTGAATACCACAAAGATTGAGTATGTTCGAAGTTGTTTGCAGCAGTATAAACAAAAAGATGCAATTTGACACGGGCCTTTTGTGGTCTACTTGAATCAACTCTAACTCAATTGTACACATGGAATGCATATAGATCTAAATACAACATGCATATTGCATTTCATGGAGCTACTCAATTTAGACTGTCCCCTTCCATTACATTTATCATGTTCCAGAAAATTCTAAATAGTGAATTACTATGCAACATCATGAGAGACTTACTTGCATCATTGATCGAGGATTTGTAGTGTAAGTGGTCTCAACTGTGCTTTCCTTCTGCAGGAGTTAAGTAGTTAGTTTCACAACAGAAAGGTACCCCAAAAACATGCAAAGAAGTTTGAAAATGAGCATACCTCCAACTTAAACCCATAATGTACAGCAATTCTCTTTACATCTTCCAAACTTAATTCAATGGACATTTCCTAAATTAGGAAAAGATTACAAGACAGAAGAAAGAGAGTCATCAAAAGAGCAAAGCTGCTAATTCATAACAAGGACAAGCAAGATCCTCAGAGAAACTAAGCTTACATCTTGCCCATATGTATCAGCAAAATGATACAACAAGGGTCCCAAATTTATCCAAACCTGTCAACAGATTCAACCTATCAAGTTTATTCAAGAACAAAGGAAAAGAGTAATCATAAAATATTACTAGAACTTACTCCGCCATCTTTCAGAATCTTTGATATAATTTCTATATATTCAATAATGTTGTGTGCTGTATCAATAAAAAAACATGTCACCACCGCATCCCAAACTCCTGTATGCAACACAAAGTACCTTCATAAGATATTAAAGACATTATGTGCAGCCAAGTTGAGTTTTGAGAGCAGCTCCATTGAAAAAAAAAAAAAAAAAAGAAACCTTCTGATAAAATATATATTTAATCAACCATTACATAACATTTTTTGAGTGAATAAGGAGAACAAGGGAGATTGTTGAAGCTCAGAAAGCATGATTATTCTCCTCAAGCCTGTTGGTTACACATGCAATGGATATTATAAATAAGGTAATGAATTCCTAACTACAGCATCGTAACAACAGAATGATTGCACTGACTACAGCATTCTAATATTTTAAATGGTTTGATTCGGGATGATTTTTTATCTCGTCAAGTATTTATTCTAGTATATAGAGCACGGAATATATGAAAAAGATTAGGAAGGATTAGAACTATGATTCATATTTAATATTCAGATTCCGTGACCAAACTCCAAAAAATTTCAAAGGGTTAGAAGGTATAGATTGAAAGGTTTGTCAGATAGCACCGAATCTAGGATGTTCATGTTTTTTCTCCCTTAAGCCTTCTTATAAAATTGTACCTGGACCCAAGTTTGTACTCTCGTTCCTTATCTCACAGTTTTTTTCATATCAACTGAATTCTTGTGTTTTTTCTCCTATACAATAGAGCTATCAAACTCAATTCTACAAGGTTCTAAAGCCATGACTTTTGGAACTCCATAGTACTTAATTGTCACAACAAAATTTTATGGGTAATCTAATTATTTCTCCAAACAAGTTGTCAAAGATGAAATTTTATTATTTATGGTGGCATGGCTTTGCAAACAGTATTATAATTCATAGAAGTTACTTGTACCACTATGTTGTTAAAACATTTCACCCAAAGAAGCTCAACATCTTTTATTATTGTTACTAGATTCGTTTTAGGTTTCCTTAGTGTTGTACATGTTAGATTTTCAAATGAATCGGCCTGGTGCAATGAAGTTTATACAGAATTGTCCAAAAGTAAATCAACTTTAAGTATATCTATGAACTAAGAGCATCTGATAAAAGAAACCCTGCCAGGACTCATTTCAGATTTTGTTAGAATCCCTTTTCACTTGGGATGTCATTCCATAGACTGAAGAACTGTGCCTGAAAAACATGCAGATACACTTAAGGTAAACGACTAAACATCTAGTAACCTGTAATGCAATGCAATCACAATTCCATTGTATGAATTTCTTTATAAAAGAATTCATGTAACATGCTTGCTATTTTATTCTGGCTTACTAAATATTGCCTAAAACAACGATGCAACTTGCTTTTAAACCACCACATGTTCGCACTGAAAGCTGTATTTTATTTAGAATGGCCTAAATAAAATTAACAGGAAAAGGATAAATTCGCAAAAGATTCCTATCTCCAATAAATATACAGAATTACAAAACTGAACAACAACAGCCCGATTCATTTGAAAATCAAACATGTATGACACCCAAGAAACCTAAAACGAAACTAATAGTAATAATAATAAAAGAACTGAGTTTCTTTGCGTGAAATGACGTAACATAGTTTAACAATTAACTCAGAATTATCTATATAACAGAAATTATTACTGTTTGGAAAGACATGCCACCATACACTTTCAAGCGAAGAGCAATAAACTCTACAATAAATTTCATCAATGACAAGTTGGTTAGAAAAAGAATTATATTATCCATCAAATTTTGTTGTGTTGTGACAATTAAGTACTAGAGTTCCAAAAGTCATTCCGTCTCAACTCTCAACTCCAAACTCAAATAAACAGTCATGTCTTCCCAGAGTTTGCCGCATAAAGTTCTAACTTATCACATTATTTCCAGCTGCCCAATATCAGTAGCATATATATCAAGAAACAAAATTAAAATGCTATCATTTTATATCTCCTACCTAATTGACTCGGATCACTGTAAACTTCAACAAAGTCACCACCACACATCGAAAAACCTTCAGTTATCCCTGCACTGTTAACAAGAAAATTTAACAATAAATTTTAGAAATAATAGTAAACCAATATCTGTTCTGAAAATTAGACAAATGCATCAGTTAAATATTCTTTGCATTAGCTAACTAATTTTGTCATTATTCTTCAACTATGCAACAAGCAAAAAAATTCTTGAATATCAATTATATCGTACAGAAGTAAACAAATATTGGAAGTCATTGTGCCTATTGTGTTTCTGGAACCAGTATTAGTTGTCCAACTAAATTTCTGACGGTAAAGAAAATTGAAAGAGAATTGGCACACAGGTCCCATCATAAAAATTGTAAATGATATGAGAGCCCATAGAGTAAATAAAAATAAGAAAATGTCTTATAATGGAATGAGTGGCGGACCTAGCACAAGCCAATTGGTGTTTATGCAAGTTGGGTTCAAAGGCTTTATAAGCCCAAATATCTACAGGCCCTAGAAACTAAACATGGCATCAGAGTGAACTTTTCAGTACCGAAAATGAACCTCTTATTGACCAAAAATTACAATATAGAAAACAATCAGAAACAACAATTATCTTTTTTCTTGTTATAATCTACAAAATGCCAATTTCTGCTGTCATGATTAAGAAAAACCTCTAGAGATCTCTTTTGTTTGAGGTACCACACAGCAAAACTCATTAACACTTAGGAACAGGAATTGGTGTTCAAACTAACCCATCCTTTCAAAATTTCCACAGAAATTTTTGCTTAATTTACATGGAAAGTATCATTAAATCCCTATCCAACAAATGGGTACTTGAGTAAAGAGAATAATTGTGATGTAGTAACTATACGACTTGCAAACCTTTTTTTGATTTAAAAAAAAGGAAAATATGAACAAGAAAATGAATACCTTGCTGGATGAATATCAGGTACTGAAACAGGACGAAGTTGATCACTATCTGAAAGTGAATTGCAATTGCTATGGATCCAAGGATATATAGTCCACTCTCCAGCTGTTCGAGTGCTAATAATATTAAAACACCCAATATTAAAGGCAAATTTAACTCCCTAACAGATTAAAGCAACTTTTTTCAAAAAAAAAAAGAAAACAATCATAGTTAATACATATATATATATATATATATATATATATATATATATATATATATATATATATATATTTTAAATTTTCTTACTGATTAAGAATAAAACTTGAACATATCATCATATAGTAGGAAAATTCATTGCCCTGGCTTACAAAACCTATAACATGAACAAGAAAAAGTTAAAAGCAAAATGAAGCAAAATAGAATTTGATAACTTAGCATCCAGCGCATACCCAAACATGAAATCTCCAAGGCCAGCCGCCCAAGACCAGCACCAGGAACTAAGCACGTAGGAGGACTGTTCAATAGAACACGTGTTATATAAAACATCATAGATCAAATTACAGGTTCCATGAGAAAATAAAACAGAATTATATTATTACTTCTAATGTATCTTAGATCAAATTACAGTTCCCATGATAATATGAAGCACAATTCTTAAATTTACTTCTCAGTATCAAAGAAGCACAATCCTAAAATAAGAAAAACAGGATTAACTCACTTACCTCTCCATACTGCGATCATGAAATAAAGAATCAAGCTCATTAAGAATAGGTTTGTAGCATTGATTGCGTTCATTTTGACCCTGGAATGAGATTCAAGCATTGGCAACACATAAATATTAGCTAATCTCCAGACATTAGAGGCATAAATTAGACGGCTAAATGCAATTAAGCATTACCTCTTCTGCCCAGTCTCTTACTATATTTCTTATTATACACCGGACCTGTCAGAAAGGCCAGAAAAGAAAATCAAACTCAAATTTCATACATTACAATGAATCCATCTAATGGAGAATTATTCCCGAAAAAAAAAAAAAAAAAAAAAAAAAAAAGATAATCAGAGAGGTAAAGGGATTACCAAGCAGTTCAACCCACCATTTTAAATTACAGAAAATCCACCTATGGCATGTACACACAGGTGTTATCACCCAATAAAATGTTTGAAAATCTAGATTAATTATACAGGATAGATAAGAAGATCTGACACCTTACATTCACTATATATTTTGAACAAACACTTATAGTATGTTTATACAGCAGTTGCGTATGGTTATCAATATGAGTGAGGACAATGGATAAGGACATTATTTATCTTCCTGAGAGGTGTGAAGTTCACAGAAAGCCTGAGTACAGGTTATTTTGTCCACTGGCCTGGCACATCAACAAGAAACATGGCGTGTAACTAGACATAAATCTTTATAAGTGTATGGTTTACGTTTAGACAGAATTTCAGGTTACAACATGATGGCTAGTGATTCATAGCAATAGCTTTCTACTTCCTACGAAATTATTAAGTTAGAACAGAGTGCTGCTATTGATTGGGACTAAGTGTTGTTGACCTCTATTGCAACCATCTAGTGCTATTGTAATCAAATTTTTGTTACTCAAATAAACCTGTAGGAAAAATTATTCCGGTTCTTAGCTAATCCTAACTTTACAAGGATTTTAAAGGGGTTTCTGAAAATTGGCAAGAACTCTATGATCATCCATGCTCTACAGATATTCAAGGACAGAGAATAGACAGATTTGGTGAAGCTATTGTTATTATTCCCTCAAGCAAATGGGAATTATATACTGGTGGAACTATTACAGAAAAGGAAAGCAGTGATACTAATATCCATAGAACAGTTGCAAGCTAAATCAAAGGTTAATTAATAGTTACTTGTATCTTAATCAACATCTAAGCATATCTTAACACTACCCCTCAAGCTCAAGCATACATATTTTAAGCTCCTAGCTTGCCACAAATTTACTCAATTCACAGTCCTTTTAGATACTTGGTAAGAATGTCCTCTAGATGATCATTTGAGTTCACAAAACATTGTGGCAACATGGCCTAGTCAAGAGGCAGAATATCAAGCCATGGCATCATTACTTTAGTGAACTCAAATGGTTAGTTGGATCATAGGAGAAAGTTGCATCTGATTCATAGGAATACCACCCCCTAATAAAATCCTTTCTTCACGCTAGCACAAGAAAGAAATAAAAATAACTAGCAAATGAATTTATGCATTCCATAATATTATATGAATAAATCACTCAACTACATATGTATCCTAAAAAAAAAAAAAAAAACCAATGTATTATACTATTATTAGCTACACATCACTTTCACTCACATCACGTCTTTAATTCCATGCTATTGACTTTTCATTTTCAGTTTACTCAGAACCCAAAGTTATACAACATCATAACAGCAATAAAAGAAAATTGAATTAAGAAAAAAAAGTTCTAATAATTTGTTCCTAATTGCACTAAAGAACAAATATAAGGGTTTCTCATATTGGTTCCACAAACAAGAAAAACAACATACCTTATCAACATCAACCAAGGGAACATTTAACTGAAGAGATGGATCCATCCAATCAGGGTGGGACAACGAAACCTGAATGAACATGATACAAGGAATAATTAGTAGTTCAAAAAACATAAGGTGTTGAAACAACAATGCCATGCTGGATTCCTTAAAAAATCTCGACAATGAAGAAACTACAAATCATAATCAAGCAAATGAAGAAAATGAACAAGGAACAGTTCTGCATTTTCAACTCTTTGCTAAGTAGCTGCACTGCCTGATTTCCAATCCATTAATGCTAAGAATGCCTAAAGTGTCCCAGGCTTTTTTCATTCCCCATAGAGCATGATCCATTTTATGTTCTTGCAACACTAGAAAAGATCAATTACATTTATAACAAATTTAAGATGCAAGGGAACAAAGCAGGGTCTGATCATAATGGATCAAGTGTTCTACCTGTTAACATGTAGTGCTTAAGAAACAATTACTGAATTTATTGACCATTAACTGACATGCGATTGTTAAAAGTCTTTTAACTAAAATAAGAGATGCAATTAACTAAATAACATTACATTTTCATTGCGACCAGAGCAATCATTTTCAACACGTTGAATTGTCTCTTTATTATTTTCCAAACTTTCCCAATGGCTCTCTGCAGCAGGCTCACAGCAACCTTCAATTTGCACCTCCTGTTGTTATCTACAGAGGTCAAACTTCTAAATGAAAAGGACATAAATGGAACCAACCAGAAATTACAGATTCAGAAGTCATTTTTCATAACTTCACATCACTAACTCAGAGACCTCATAGTGGGTCACCCTATTCGATGACCTGCATAATGTGTCACTTCCATGTACAGAACAGTCTCCACAAGGTTTGGAACAAGATATACTTCCAGCAGCTGAGGCAGACTGATTGGAGCAGCAGCTTTTCTCAGTAGATAAGAGATGATCATTTGATGCATGTTCAAAATGTGATTCCTCACAACTGTCAATGTCTTGGCTCATATCCAGGGGAGGTTCAAATGCCTAGAAAATATACTATCAATTACAATTTCTTTCCAAAATTATAACTTGTACAAATGAAGGAAGGCAGTCAAAGGAAGGAAGCAGGGGCAGAGGAGTACGTATAAGAGGCATTCACCAGAGAAGAAACTGGAGCTTAAACTCACCTGAAGCATGTTAAATATGAAGTAAGAGTTCATGGAAATACACCTGCAGGATTAAAGCATGATTATTTGTATCTTCCATATGGTAACGAGAAATTTAATGAAAGGATATGCTTCTAGTTCTTAGTAATTGCGTATAAATTATGATAAGCACAGAATACAATCTATGGATTCAACATTATCAAAGAGTAAGATGTGACAGATCCAATATGGGTCTCACAAATCTTCCTAGAAAGGGGAGTGGGAACATCACAACGATGTACAAGTCCCTGGAACAGTAAGTCCCAGCTGTCGTCAGTATACAACCACGGCAAACTAGTCATTGGATACGCTCGTCTATCATGATACCATAATAAGTTAAAAAACGCCTTTTCTGGCACAATAAGAAATGCCTTGGACGTCGTCATAAGACCCATTTTGCATATCTCATGCCCAAAACAAACAAAATTTAGGAATAGAAAATAAAAACAAAATGAAAATAGAAAATTGGAAAATGGAACTGTGAACAGATAAATAAATTCTGCAACTGATCTCTTAGGATTCACCAGCAACTAGTAAGTATATTTTTAGAGTCAAACCAAAGTCCTAGAAAGATCACCTCACTAGGCCAGCAGCATAAACTAGAATAAATATAAGCAATATGTGGCCCAATTAAATTTAGCTGGAATAAATTTTCTTAGTACCAACTCAACTTGTTTATAAAACATGCTGGATAAGGTTTAATCAAATTTGGTAACGCAGTAATGTGCAAGCTTATACTCACTATTTCAAGAAAATCCAATTTGGATTACTTTGTGTGGCTTTAACAACATAGTGCATGATTTCATTAAGCTCAATTTGAACAGTTTCTCAGCTGGTTAATGTTGGGAAAGACAATATATCTACTTCGCAAGGTTAAAAAATCATTCAAAACTTTGTCTGCTAACAATCATTAGCATCATACCATAAACCATAGAAAAGATGATTACCTTCTTAACTTTTGAAATTTCAAAGGATAGTGTGATATTAAAGCCTGAAAAACACAGAAAATAGAGTAAATGGATAAATGTGAAAACACAAATTATGGCACAAATGGGGAAACAGCCTAAAGAAGAAATTTTATATAATGCAAAATAAAATTATTCTGCATTCCCACAACAAGAATGTTGCTCAAGCCGCCAGTACCAAATTGCTGTGGTGATAATAAACATCTCAAACACCAACCAGGAAATAAAAATGAAATACTTCAGACAAGAATGATGTACATGTTGTTCAAATTTGAACATATTGTAGCAATATCAGAGGGTTTCTTCTTGACAAAGGATTTTTTGAGATCCCATAAATACAATAATTAGTTTCAAAATTCCAGGATTATGTTAGTCATTTCAAAGCTAAAATTATCCAGCCTAACTGATTAAGATCACTTAGAACATGATATGGACCATTAAATTTTTGAATATTCAGATCGTCAATTACTCAGTATTCTGTGATGTGAAGAGCTCAGGCTTATAAATACAAAATTTGGTATTTGCACTAAATGAATTAAGAAGAAATGAATTATAACTGAAGCATTATATATGCTCTGATGATATCCGAATATCACCTCAACAGATGTGAAAACATTAGATGGAGTTGTCTAAGTAAATGAATAAGTCATAGGCATAGTTCACATAGTAAATCGATTTGTTCATGTAAGATATTAGTAGCCATTGAATAAATGGCAGTGGTACAATGAAACCATAACTAAATTTAAATTCAAGAACACCTATTACCCTCAGAGGCCCAACAATAAGAAAGGATGAAAGGCTTGTTTGCCTTGAATGTTGGGAACTGGCAATGGGCTCTGAATCATTTATTTGGAGTGTTATATCTAGTGATTCAAATAAAATTGGAAAACTATATGGCAAAGTCATATATATTAATAAATATTAATCAATTCACCTTTATAAGAACTTTAGCACTTTAAGCCTTTCTTAGACTTGTTACAGAATTTTTTTGATGCCATTAAACATTAATTGATATATGGAAATTTTTCAAACATTAAAAATGATTTGGAATTCATCATTCATAGAAAGACATCACTATTGCTAGAGTAAAGCTATGATTTTAATTTTAATACCTCTTAATACATTCATGCAATAGTGACATATTATAGCACATATTTGATATATTTATCATCCCAATTGTTTAATAACTTAATAGGTTTTCTTAATGAAATTATGTTGGAAGACAAAAAAATGCAATACTATTTGTATCACAACAAGTATGCATGTTTCAAGTGGTTTGTGTTAAACTACTCATTTGAAATGCACCAGAAGAGAGGTTAGTGTTTTGAAATATCAAATTGCTGATAAAAATGACAGTATTTTGTACAAACATAAATAATTTCAATTTTATAGTTTATTTAAACTAAAAGGTATAGAATATATTAAAGACAAAAAGATTTAAATTTTGCAAGTGTCAAATTCTCATTCACATGTTAAATACAACTAAAATGTAAGTGCCATTATACATCCACCAACTGCTACAAAAACCACAAATACAGACATGTCTTAAGTTTTTGTACCACAATCACCAAAAGTGAAAAGTCTAGGTTAGTGCTTATCTGGATGACTGTTGATACAAGCTTGGGCTATCTCAGTGCGGGATTATGATAAATTTTCAAAGCAAGGCAGTACACAACAACTTTGTATTTGATCATGTCAGCTAAATAGCTACATATATTCTTATAAGTACAAGACACAAGGGAAACATATTCTTAATCCATCCTCAAGACAAACAGCTCAGAAAATCCCCCAAACAGTTACCCTATGTCAACTTTCTGCCAATTTAATTTACTAACGAAAGAAAAAAAAAATTCTGAGATCAAATTTCATACCATTTTCTGTAATACCTCAAGTTATCCATTCACATGCAGTGACAACATGAATCCATGTTGTATTGGGTTCTGATACATTAAGATTCGAGGTATGGTGATATCTTAAGGTTTCCATTTGAGAGAGTGGAAATGAACAATACCTTGTGGATTGGCAGAAGCTTTCTAAAAGATCTTTCATATCTTTTTACATCCTCCTCTGCAGCATCAGGATAGCTGCATACAAAGGTCCACAAGATAACAAAATATATTATAAAGGAAGATGAAGAATCTGATATAAGCACTATTACAAATTCCCGGAACGAGAAAAGAAACAAAAATCAATATTTTTGAAAATGAAAGACCAAAAAGGAAAATGAAATGAAAGATACTTAAGCCACAAATCAAAATCCCAAAGAAAATGGACATATCATTTGCATAAGCACTTTCAGAATTAATTTTACTCGATTCACATTTCTTCAACCACATGCCGTTAAGACTCGAATGGAGAGAAGTAAAAGTGACTAACACAATAGGATTAACATAATTTGAATATCAATTAACAATTTCATTGATTCACATCAAGAACGAATTGATTAGTTAGAAGCATATGAACATTGTTTGTGAGGGAGAGATACTTGAGATAGGCACTGATAATACGCCGGAGCGATTTGACTTCGAGAACCTCTTCCATCTTCCTTCGCCGACGTTGTTCCTCATCTTCGTCTTTTACCGGATACATCTCTCAGCAAAACACGATTGCAGCTGAATTCCTGCACTTCGAGTTCGTGCCTTGAAAAAAAACAAAAAAAAAAAAGAAAAAAAAAAACTACACTACGGAGGAAGAAACTCAAAGAAGAGGTTGAGATGAGGGGATAAATCGAATAAAGCAACTACAATTTCAAAAAATTGATTACTAATAAATTATTATATCTTTAGTAAAAAGAAAAAATACTATAAGTAAATTACTAAAAAATACCTAGGGTTTATACAAAGTAACATTTGTATCCCACATATTTGGATAACTAGGGTTTATACAAAGTAAATACCTAAGATTAGCCTTACTTTTAATCTCCCCGTTAGCCGTAATTTATTTTGATAAAAATGTAGATAACAACTTAACAAATCTCATTTTCCCTCAAAAAACTTAACTTCATGTTTTTAATTTTATTTTAACATTTGTTGATAGTTTTCCATGAAATTATTAATGAAAGTATAATATATTTCTTCCTTAAAAAATATAATATGTTATTAATTGATTTTGGAATTTATCATATTATTGTTAATTTATTTATAATATTTAAAAAATTGTAAATGAAATAATTATTAAATTATGATTACTATATTTTAAAAAAATTCAATATTATAATATTTTTGAAAATGAAAGACAATAAAGGAAAGTGAAATGAAAGATACTTGAGCCATAAATCAAAATCCCAAAGAAAATGGACATATCATTTGCATAAGCACTTTCAGAATTAATTTTATTCAGTTCCCATTTTTTCAACCAAATGCCGGTATGACTCAAATGGAGAGAATTAAAAGTGACTAACACAATAAGATTAACATAATTTAAATATCAATTAACAATTTTATTGATTCAAATCAAGGACACTTGAGATAGGGATTGATAGTATGCCGGAGCGATTTGTCTTCGAGAACCTCTTCCATCTTCCTTCATTGACATTGTACCTCATCCTCTTCTTTTATCGGATTCATTTCTTAGCAAAAGATGATTGCAGCTAAATTCTTGCACTTTAAGTTCGTGCTTGAAAAAAAAAAAAGAACTGCACTTTAGAGAAAGAAACTCGAAGAAGAGATTGAGATGAGGGGATAAATTGAATAGAGCAGCTACAATTTCAAAAAATTGATTACTAATAAATTATTATATCTTTAGTCAAAAGAAAATACTATAAGTAAAATTACTACAAAATACCTTAGGGTTTATACAAAGTAACATTTGTATCTCACAAATTTGGATAACTAGGGTTTATACAAGCCATACTTTTTTATCTCCCCGTTA
Source organism: Croton setiger (assembly GCA_948099555.1). Lineage (NCBI taxonomy): Eukaryota > Viridiplantae > Streptophyta > Magnoliopsida > Malpighiales > Euphorbiaceae > Croton > Croton setiger. The sequence goes on from CANUEY010374643.1 coordinate 20,163, forward strand.
GCCGTAATTTATTTTGACAAAAATGTAGATAACAACTTAACAAATTTCATTTTCCCTCAAAAAACTTAACGAATTTCATGTTTTTAATTTTATTTTAACATTTGTTCTTACTTGCTATAGCGGATAGTTTTCCATAAAATTATTAATAAAAGTAAAATATATTAATTCCTCAACAAATATATTATATTATTAATTGATTTTCGAGCTTATTATGTTATTAATTTATTTATAATATTTAATATATTGTAAATGAAATAATTATTAAATTATGACTACTATATTTTAAATATTTTAAAAAATAGCAATATTATATTTTATTATCTTAAGTAATTCCAAAATATATTATTTAATAAAAAATTTGAAAAAATAATATAATTTATAATATGTCCTAATCATTAGCTATCAATTTGAACTAGATATACAATCACACTGTAAACAGGTTATTTTATATTATTACTTATTATAAGGGGCGGATCTTGAAGGTATTAAATGGAGGGGCAAATATGTTTTTGGTTTTGAAGGGATGGACCTTGCTTCGAACCTAACACATTTAAACTGAATGTTAATAGGTCTCTACAATTAAACTATGAACCACTTACGCCTTTAATTACTATATAACATATTTTTAGAGTTTAATAGGGGTATGAGCCTTTACTACTCTCCAATATTATTTTATATTCTTCGTTATAAACGCATAAATATAATATTAGAAATCACAGTAAACATATTTTAATGTTTAATATGTTATTTTAACTAGGGTAGTTAAAAATTTAGATTGTGAAAATAAAAATATTACGATTTTAGGATCTTAGTATAAAACGATTTCGATCTTATTTAATATCTAATTTATATAAAATATAAGTGAAATTTATGAAAAGAGAATAAGATCTTACGATTTAATAATCCTATTATTTCAGAAACACATTTTTTTAACTTTTTTTTAAAAAAAAAAAACATAGTACATAACTATCACAATTTAAAGAAATATTATTTTTGTTGTGCTTTTGCAACTTTGTCCTTATTGTTTTTTATTATTTATATTATTATATTAAGAAAAGAAAAATTAGAAAAAAAAAAAGAAAATTTGCAAATTTGAGAAACACGATAAGCTCTTTTTCACCATCCTGTAACAACCAACAACTTATACACGCCATTTAAACAAGTCATTTTTTTCAAATATATAACATTATCAATACTAAACAGAATAAATTTCAAACCATATTTACATGTCTCGTTAATTTTACAAATAGCTATCTATATTACAAACCAAATAAACTATGCTGTTAATAATTTATATGCCGAAAACATAATGTTATTAGATACAAAGTGTGAACCCTTACCGAAAGGAGGCCCTTTAGAGCCGCCGGGCTCGTCCACGAGGGGTTGGGTTGGCCAGGGATGTTCATTCGGGGTGAATGTGTGAGTGTGTAGAGTCGCTACTTAATTTATTTTGTTAAAGGGGAAAAATTAAGAAAAAACCCTTAGTGACTCCCTTTTGTGATTAGCCTATTTCTAGGTCAATCGCCACAATGGATGAATGACACTACTCTTCGAACCCAAGGTGGATTCGGAGGTTATGTCATGCATTCATCTAAATGATTCTTTTCCTAAATGTATGTGATGCAGGAATGAAGAGATTTGAAAAGATCGAGGGTGGACCTGCTATTCGAGGTTATATCTTGAATATGCTTACATACTCTCGTTTGAATGAGAGATCAAAGTCAATGTAGTTCGAAATTGCCTATTTAAAGGCGTGATGAAAGGGTGGGATGCATGTATGCATACTATGAGTGTGTAAAAGTGAATTTAGGCCTTATAGCCAAAAAGGAGTTTATCGACGTCCGAGGTTGAAAAGGAGTTTATCGACGTCCGTGGTCGAAAAAGGAGTTTATCGACATCCGTGGTCGAAATGTGTGAAATTTTAGGCCTAGTGGCCGAAAAAGGAGTTTATCAACGTCCGTGGTTGAAATGTGTGAAATGTAGGCCTAATGGCCGAAAAAGGAGTTTAACGACGTCCGTGGTCGAAAAGTTTGATTTTTGGTATTCCTACTGGGGGAGGTTGATTTTTAGGCCTTTTGGCCAATATATGTGTTTTGGTACGGGAAGCACAGGAAAAAACTGGTCCTGATGGAATTCGTCTTCCTCGAAGAGGGGGAGTACGGATTCTATAGGGGCATATAGGCTAAGGCAGGTCGCTGGAGTATGTATACTCCTAGATCTCATCCCAGCCAAATGCTGTAATTAGGGCTGTAAATGAACTGAATCGAACCGAACAGTAATAGATTCGGTTCGAGTTTGTTTAGGTACTCGTGGTGTTCGAATTCGGATTCATATTCCACTCGAATATCAATTAAAAGTTCGAATTCGATTCGGCAACTATTCGAGAATATTCGCGAACAGTTCGATTATTTTTCAATTACAGTATTCGATTCAAATATTCGAATTATAGTTCGTTTAACTGATGAACTGTTTTTCAAACACCCTCAAAACGACGTCGTTTTGAGGGTGTTCGAAAAACAGTTTGTGAATAGTTATATTCAGTTCGAGTTCGGTTCGTAAAATATTCGAACTCGAAAATTCGGCTCGAATTTGGCTCATTTAAATTTCGAATACGAATCGAATCTTTTCCGAATCGAAAACCGAATGAACCTCGAACTGTTTGGTTCATTTACAGCTCTAGCTGTAATAGCCACTAAGTTTCCAAATGGAATTGGTTGGAATTACAGCTAAAGTTTTGGAAAAGTTCCAAAACTTTGAAGCATCCCTGGAGGCCAAGATTGTAAATTGTAATTTTTAAATTTTCCTTGTAATGCTAGTAGCAAAATAGGAAAATCAAAAATCAATGTAATGAAATTTACTCATCATTAATAAAATTTGAGTTTAAGACATTCTTTTCTGTATGCAGCGATTAATTTTATGTTTTTGTTTTGAAAAAGATTCAATTTGGGGACTGGTTTTGAAAGAAAATTTTAATTTGGGAAGGAAATTTGCAAAATTGGAAGCTGAAACTCGCCTGGAGGGCGGCTCGGAGCGCCCTCGGCGTCTGTTTCTCTATAAATAGGGTCCTTTTCATCCTTTTCCCCACACAACTCTGTTTTGTGTGCGGAAAAGACAGATTTTACGGCCAACATCCTTATTTTTCGGGGAGAATGTAACAACCTAACTTATAACCTGTAAAACATGCCATTTTTTTTAAAACATTTATATCATGTCACAGAAGAATGTCTATGCTATAAGACTCCATAGAAATCTAGCATATGAGCAACACAGACACATAAGCATTATTAACATATTAAAAACTCTACATGTAATGCAATGACGTCAACCATGCATATGACTTGTCATACCTTATTTACTATATCATTAATTCGCTTAATCATAGGTATTATTAATAGATTACAAACCATATGACAAAAATCTACATGATAAGATGATTTAAATGATGAAATGCGAGAGAGAGAGAGAGATCCTAAGCTTCAGCTGATCGACCCTGAGGAATGACGGAATTGACGCTGTCAATTGCTCCAAAGAAAACCTGAAATTATGTAAAAGCAATTTAATGAGTTGCGTACTCAGTAAGTGCAACTATATAATATAAACAAATCAATAATTCATAATTTCAAAATATTAAACAGAACCTGTCGTAGGCAACTTATTTCATAGAATTCCTCTTATCAATAAGTCACAGATACTATAATCTGTGTTACCTTACATTTCCAAATATTAGTCAAAACATGATCATCAACAAGTGTAAACCACATCATATAAACCAAACACGTAATTTGGTTTATCATAACTTAGCAAAATATTACAATTCCAGAACATAATTCAGATAAATATAACTTATCAAAATAACATGATTCCAGATCACTCATAGCATAACAATATCTTAAAATGCATAATGACATGTCTTTCCTTTTTCTTTAGTTGTGAATTATTGACCAAGCATTGCTCCGGGAGTTTCACGGTATATCAGTAACCATAGTTGACTAGCAAACCTGTAAGACCGGAATATCGTCGGTCAAATGGGATTCGAGAATCAACCTTTACTATGCAGTATTCACCAGATCATTCTGCATCGTATAGGACCCGTAGGTCTCTCTGTAACATATAGGACCCGTAGGTCTTTCTATATCAAATAGGACCCGTTGGTCTTTCCGTCAAATCATATAGAAACCGTAGGTTTCTCTTGTGAAATCTAAAAACACTGGCTATGATAATCACAACGGTCATTTTTAAGTCCTGTAGAAATGCATTTATAAAATATACATTTCATAATGTCATGCTTCATATAATCATATGACTGTGCTTCTGTAACATCCTCTACGTATACTCTTATGTCATAAAACATGAAATTTTTTTTATAAGATATATAACATTTTAAATTCTCATTTTTACCTAAGTCCAATTCAACCATAAACATACATATAACCAAAAGCATAAACCAAATATCAAACATAACATAATACAATCCTTTAATTACAAACCAATGACCTATTTATCCAAAAAACTTTATTAACAAAACATATGGAAAAAATCTACATGATAAGATGATATAAATGATGAAATGTGAGAGAGAGATCTTAAGCTTCGGCTGACCGACCCAGAGGAAAAGACAATGGAACTGACGCTGTCAGTTGTCCCAAAGAAAACCTGGAATCATATAAAGGCAATTTAATGAGTTGCGAACTCAGTAAGTGCAAACTATATATAAAAACAAATTAATAAAACATAATTGCCAAATATTAAGCAGAACCTGACATTTATCTCTTGGGACTCCTCTTATCCCAAAATAATCAAATATATTATAATACCTGTGTTACTTTAAATTTTCATATTAGACAACATATGATCATATACACATGTAAACATAGCATACAAACCAGACATATAATTCGGT
>CANUEY010374710.1:0-19412 GCA_948099555.1 Croton setiger
TATCATCAAATATAATTCATATAATCCATAATTAACTTATTAATCAAGTTAAATCATGATGCATTTTAAATGAAAATGCAATAAATGCATGAAATGACGTCGGTTGACATAGGGTTTTGGGTTGGAATATCACATAGCATAACTTGAAATTCTCATTCAAATCATATATCATCATATTCAAAACATATCCATATCATTTACTTAATTTTCATATCATATTTCATATCCAACTATAATGCAGTTTAAATAAAAAATACACAAAATGCATGTAATGACGTCAAAATGACAAAGGACTTAAGTGGGGGGTGTCACAGAATTTGTTTTATCAAATGACCTAAAATCGCCAATTAGGAACATCGTTAACTAATCACGCCATGATTTTTTAATAAAAATCCAACTTAAATTTTGGAAATTAAACAAATCTAAGAGGCCGGTTTTTCCAAACGACTATTTAAGTGAAATTTAAATCGTCGTACCCCTTACCCGAAATTCTGATTTTTGACCAATGCCTTTTTTAAAATTAAAACGAAGCCATTTTTGGAAAAATTAAAACTTAGTGTCTCAAAATCGGGTAGAAACTCTAAAATCTTTTTAAGACCGACTAGTTTGACACGCACATCCAACTATAATTTTTTCATTGTTTTTTGACATAAAACCAAATCAATCATCAACATTAACTTCTTTAATATAAAAGCCTTAACATACAAATTGAGCCATATACAAATAATATAGACCAAGGTATTAAACTAATCCCAAACCCAACACAACTTGACCCAAGAATCTAATCCTAAAATCTTAAACCAAAATTATGGTTTAAACAATTAGTCTTTCCGTAATATTCTTTATGGCAATTGATTTGTAATTTTCTTTTAATTTATAGGCATAGTTTTTATTTTGTTTTTTTTTTCTATGTCAATTAATTTGTGTAGTATGATGGTTCGTGAGCAATTTCGATCACCAATGGTACATTCCATATGTGTAGTAACTAAGAAACATGAATGAAATAACCATTCTTCAAGAAAGGAGTATTTTTTTTTTTTTTTTTTTTTTTTGCATTTTGTAAGAAATCGGTTTGAAAATCAAACCGAGATAAATCAAACGTATTTTCACAATTCGGTTATTTGAGATTAAGGAAAATCATGTTTGATTTTTAGTCAGTTTTAGTAGTTCGATTTAGTTGAGTTTATCGAACTGAATTTGCTCAGTCCTAGTGAGTATATATCCTAATTGTATATAGGGAAATAAAATTATTTCATCCTCGGATTTTATATAATATTAGCATTTTTGTCCATATTATTTTGTAAATATAATTATTTTGTCTCTGTATATTGGATATATTTAGTTAAAAAACCCTTGCATCCAAAGTTTAAAAAATATTATGTTACATTACACTGAATATTCATTGAAATTTTTTTATGTAATGTTGTGCAAACTAATAAAATATTCTTAAAATTTTGGATGTAAGGATGTTTCAATTAAATAGATACAAAATTCATGGACTAAATAATTATATCTACAAAATACAAGAACCTAAGTACTAAATAATCTTTTCACTTATGTATATTCATCTCTTTGATCTCAAATAGACTGTTGGTGAATATTTTCTTCTTCCGTAAGCCTCTATTTTTTTAGTGAAGAGTTTCCAAAATTCATGGTTCTAAACGCAAATTAAGGAAAAAATGAGGCATGCAAATTATGGCTGAAAATTGAAAAAGAACCAAAACCAAAGATCATTCAATTAATTCGTAATTTCAATTATTCTTATTAATTGTATTAGTGGCGTTATGAAGAATTAATACTAGACACGACCATGGGCCGGTTCGGCCCGGCTGGCCCGCCTGAACCAGTCCGTGGCTGAACCGGCCCAAACCGTCTGAGGCTCGGAATCGTAAAAACCGTAACCTGAACCGACCGAAAGACGGGCCGGTTCAGGTTTGATAATTTATTGAACCGAAACCGTTTAAGCCCGTGAACCTTGAGTGAACCGGCGGACTTTGTGAATCGAACCGTCGGTTAACCGCCATGAACCGCCGGTTAACTGCCATAAACCGCTAGTTTAACCACCATAAACCGCCGGTTTTTAGCTCGGAATTTAACCGCCGGCTAACTTGAACCGCCGGTACATCGAACTGCCGGTTCGGCAGGCCGGTTACAGTTCAATTGACTCTTGCACCGTGGCTCGGACCGGCCCCGCCCGTGGCCACATCTAATTAATACCAATATGGTTATTCTTAGGCCATCTCCAACATTGGCTTCAAATCAATATTCCTCCAGCGCAGGGTGTAAATTGCGTAAAATAGTGTTTTGTGAACAGCATTATGGCTGTTTTAGTGTGACACTCTAATTTTTTTTATGAATATTTTATTTCTTTGTCTTGTGGTGCAAATTAGACTTATAGTCCGTATTTCACAAAATAATCTTAATCTCATGATTTATTATTTTTGGTATATATATTTATTCTCAATTGGGTTCTTTATATTTTTTGCATTTTTAATTTATTTATATCTGATATATTTATTTTTTTAATTATAAAAAAAATTAAATTAGTCAAATCGTTATAATCATTTATTAAAATTAATTTTTGAATACATTTAAATAATTTTGTTGTAAATTTGTTTGCACATAAATATTAATGCATGTATTCATATGCTATAATATTTAGAAATAATATTTTTATTCTTTGTAGAATATTTATAATATTCGATAAAAGTATAAAGATCAAAAAGGATATGGGTGAATATGTAAAATATGAAAAGTATATGTATTTATTTGGTAAAATAAATTATTACTAGTAAAGTAGTAGAAAACAATATAATAATTATTAAAAAAAAGAACCATTTTAGTGTTTTGCTTCATTTTGATGCAAAAAATAATGCTGCAAAGGGTTGAAAATGGTCTTAAATAGTTGTCATTTTAGAATATTACTCCATATAATTAAAGCTTCATATGAATAATATATTTTCTAGCTATGTGCAATTTTATTGAGAATAGATTCCAATGAGAATGCATTTCTAATTGTAGCACTTTTTATTGAGAACCTCATCTCACAACACAGAGCCTTAATATAGTAATTACAAATTTCCAAATAAGGTGAAATATAGTAGCAAGAACTAACCCTTCAAGGTACAAAACGATTCAAAGGCATAGCCTTTTCAAGAAGTTTCAATAGAGTATTATTTAAATGAGCACATTCATATATATACATACCCTTTCTACACTATAAATCCGTTCATCATTGATAAGTTTGAGTACAATACTTAGTTTATATTTCAAATAAGATTAAGCAAGAACATGCTTATCAATAACAAGTGATTAAATTGTGCAGATTTTCAATTTCATCGCATTCTTAAATTCAGTGTAATTTTATATTTGTTGCTTTAAATACGATATTTAAGACACATAATGGAGAAGAGATCAAAAGTTTTAAATACGATATATAAATACAAAAACTGAATTGAGAAATTACGAAATAAGATAGAAAATAATTCTTGATTTAACCATGAATGACTTTAGCGTTACAATCAATAGAAAAAAGAAAGTGATATCCTAAAGCGTAAAAAGAAGTAATATCTACTGTATTTTAATTTGATGTTCATTCAATTTTCACCACTTATTCGTAATTTCCAATTTCTCAAGTTAAATAATAATTTCATGAGCAAAGGTGTTGCACAATGTTTATTTGACAATCTAAATATGGCTAATTTTATTAATTTTTCTTCCAATTTAAGTTAATTTTTAGTTACAATGATGAAACCAGAAGAAACAAAAAATGATTCTAGAGTGTTTAGAAGAAAAAAAAATGAAGAATTTACAAGGAAAAATTAGAAAAAAGAAGGAAAGAATCCCATAGAAACAATTTGATATTCATAATATAAAGAGTAAAAAGTAGTAGAAATGACTTACACTTACAAGACAAGCTAAAATTTTCCCCTCAACTTGAAAAATCCATCCATGTAGGTATAAATCGGTATATTCCCATAAATAATCTGGGTCCCTAAAAATATATATTTGCATACAAAATGTATACAATTTAGATCTCCTCTTTCGTGATTCATGTTAAAGCATTTACACAAGTAGGAGATCCAAAATGGGCATTGAAGCTTTGTGTTTGCTGATTTTGGATATGAAAATGGTGAGTTTATTAGTACTTGTTACGAGTCGTCGGAGACAGAGAATCAGTACTGGCTGCATCACTCCCAAATTCTTGGCTTGATAATGCAACTTCCCTAAACCTCTTCATATCTGCAGTATATGAATTTGAATCGTATTCTGATGAACTTCCATTTGGACTACTGGCAAAGACGCTGCTATGGCCTGGCTTCGTTCCCTCATTCAACGCGTCTAACGATACATCCCCTTCTAAAGCTCGAACTATCTGTTTCCAATGCGCATGTTAAATGAGTGAACGACTGATGAACTGATCTTGCACAAAATTAATTAGCTTATCGTTACATTACCTGACTCATTTTTGGACGTTTTCTAGCCGAATGTCGAATGCTAGCAGCAGCACAAGCAACCATACGTTGCATCTCTTCAGAGTTAAACTTACCATCCAAACGAATATCAACCAATTCCCCATAATTCCCATCTTGCAATGACTGAGTTAGAAGTGGTCGAGCCTGTACCAAAAAATAAACTTTTTTTTATTAAATTTGGGACTCAAAAACTATATATAAACAAGGTAAAATTAAGTAACAAACCCAATCCACTAAGCTATCTTCCATTGCATTAGTAGGATCTACAGGCCTCTTTCCTGTTATCAGCTCCAAAAGCATAACCCCAAATGAGAATACATCTGATTTCTCTGTCAACTTCCCACTTGACGCGTATTCTGGTGCCAAATACCTTTTTTTTTTTTTTTTTGGTTTAATTATTTCTATTAGTATAATAATCATAAATATTAAAAATTAAAGTGATATTAATGAACTAAATTAATTTTGATTACCCAAATGTACCCATGACACGTGTTGAGACGTGGGTGTAATTATCAGAAGATAGCTTAGCCAATCCAAAATCAGCCACCTGAATTATCAATTAAGCTTTGTTAAATTATCTAATATATACTTCCTCTAAAGAAAAAAAACTAATATATATAGCTTTATACATTCCTTATTATAAAAATAGAAAAGTTCTATATTTTGGATGTATTTCATTGCTCTATTTTATAATGAACCATGCATAGTTTTGCTCCATTTGCTAAGAATTAAGGTTATGTCCACACTTACATAGTTTATGACTAAATAAAATTATGTCTATATAGCTCTTCTAATTTTAAAAATTAAGAATTATAATGAAGAATAATCTGGTGAAGTGTTGGATTAAAAAAAAAAGTCAAGTGTTTGTAGAGTATATTTGTTATACTCAATGATAATAAGTATAAATCAATAAGAGTCAATAAAAATCAATATGATTGAAAAACAATAAGAATGAGTATTAATTTTTTAGCGTGATTTTGTCATTATACTATTTAGATTGAATAAAAATAAATAAGAATTGATAATGTTTTCTTAGTATAATTCTTTCAGGTTTTATGTATTTATTGTTTTATATTTTTTAAATTAAATATGAATATGTAGAATCAATAAGAATAAATAATTATTTAATATTTACTCAAAGTTTTGAGATTTAAAGAGAACCTAAATTTATATTCGAATTTTTATAACCTTTTCCACCACTTGTTGTCGGACGTCTGGTGCAGGTCGAGGTTGCCGTTGTCTGAGTTGGTAATTGGCAACGTCGACTAGCCCATTACAATAGTGTACAATGGTGATCGGCAATGAGAAACTATGAAGAAAATATATTTTTCTATTGTAATCTATGTAGGAACATTATTTTTTATTTTTACTTTTTTATTTATTAAATTTATTTTTAAAACATGGGCAGTTTATTTAAAATATGTATGAATTAAGACTAAATGGTATAAATCAATACAATATTTTATGAATTGAGAGACTAAATGGTATAATTTTTTATGAAATAGCGTTAAATAGGACAATAAGTTATGAAAAGTTGAGTTAAAAAAGCACCAAACTAGTTAATCTAATTTTGTCAAAATAAATTTCATTGTCTGAAATTTAACACAATTCCGAAAAAAAAAAATTCTTTTTAACTTTTAATTTAGGGTTACTATATAAATTTTTTACTTTTAAATTTGATTAATTCAAAGAAAATAAAAGTAAACGCTCTTGTAAATATTATGGTCGTGTGAAGTATTCAAGTAAATTTAAATTTAAAAAAAAAAAATACAAAATATAGGTAGAAAGATAACATACCATGGCTTCAAAATTATCGTCAAGGAGAATATTTGCAGCTTTGATATCACGATGAATGATCCGAGGATGACCTGCACAAAATATAAGAGAACCATAATGAGATCCGAAAACTAATTAATATAAAAAATGTTAAGGATTCAAATGTTTTTTTTTTTTTTTTTTAAAGTATAGGGGAAGAATAGCTTACAGTCTTCATGAAGGTAAGCAAGGCCTTTAGCAGATCCTAAAGCAATACGAAGCCTTGTTGGCCAATCCATAATGGGAAGACCTTTTCCTGCAAATTTGTTTGTAATTCCTCTTTTTTTTGTTTCTTAAAATTAATACAAAAATATATATGAAGAAGAAGGGTACTTAGCATACCATAGAGGTGGTGTTCCATGGTGTTGTTAGGAACAAATTCATAAACCAACATTCGTTGACCGCCGGCAATACAATATCCGACAAGAGAAACCAAATGACGGTGATGAACTCGGCTAATAATTTCCACCTCCGCCTGAAATTCCCTCTCTCCTTGTCCACTTCCGGTCTTTAAACTTTTCACTGCAATTTCCTTTCCATTTGGCAAAACACCCTTATGCACATATCCAAATCCACCTTGTCCAAGCAAATTCGACTGAGAAAATCCATTTGTAGCTTGTGCAAGCTCATCATAAGTGAAGGTACTTTTGTTGAATCCAAGTGCTATGGTTGGTGATGGTGGCGGCAAGGGTGGTCGGTGTGGACCGGAGAAATTTCCGCTCATTTCCCCGCTCGTCATCATCATTGGTGGTGGTGGCGGAGGAGTTCCCTGGTGCCACCCTACTCCCGGTGATGAACCCATTGGTCCTGGTGATGAATGAAAACCAGGTCCGTGTTGCCAATTTTGGTGCTGCTGGTGCTGTACTGAACTGTGGTAATACTGCTCACTAGCTGTGCATTTCATTAATTAATTAATTAAGTTTTACACTATATATATATATATATATATATATATATATATATGAAAAGATCCAAAAATGAAAGAATTAATTTATATATATACCTCCAGGGTAAGCATGGAAATATTGCATCCTTTCAGGCTTTTTCTTCTTTTTTTTGCAGCAACAAACTGCAAGACAAATAAGCATAAGAACGATAAATAACCCGACCCCAACCGATACTCCAACTATCACTTTAATCTGATCGCTAGTTAAACCGCCGGTAGTTGATGATGACGACGACGATGATTTTGAAGACGACCGTGATGCATGATGGGTTTTACTACTACTCTTGTTCGGCGGTGGCGGCGGTGAATAATGAGAAGAAATAGATGATGATGGAGGCGGTGGTGGTGTTTTAGATGAGGATGAGGATGGCGGTGGCGGTGAACTACGAGAAGTATTAGATGATGATGACGACGGTGGAGGAGGTGGAGGTGAAGTTTTGGATGCCGAAGAATTCGTCGATGGCGGCGGCGGTGGTGGAGACTTGGATTGGGGTGGGGGTGGTGAATTAGAGTCCGGCGACGCAGCAGAGGAGTTAGACATTTTATGTTTTATTGTATCTCATGAAGGGATATTCCGGCCAGCCAAACGTAAAATAGCGTGAGAACCCGACCGGAAAGTCCACTTCTCCGGCCCCTAGCTGCTGGTCTCAAAATTTAAGGAGGACCCCTACAAAAAAAAAAGAAGAAAATTCACCAAATTCATAAGAATTAAGTAGTTGAAATTAGAAGGGGAAATTCTATAAAAAAAACCTTTAATTTTGTCTCTAAAAAAGAGTACACCCATTATGGTTGAGCATATATAGGATAATTAAAAGCTGTAAATTTTAGTTAGAGAATTGAGAAAGGGATGGATGGATTGAATACCTGAAAGAAATGAAAAATGAAGTTAATGGCGATCTCAATGAAAAGAGAGAGAAAAGGTGTTGTATTGTAAAACTGTCATTCTAGGAAGGAGAAGGTTTTCTTTTTTTCTCAACCTCTCCTCTTGTCTTTGCCACCCATCTTTAGTTCAAAGTTTGTTATTCCTTTTTACCATTTCTAGACTTTTTGTTTCCTCCAACAAATCGCGTTTGGCCTTTAATTTTGTTGGTCACATCACCTTCCCATATTGCTTAAAACTTAAAATAGCAATATCTGTTTTTTTTTTTTTTTTAGTAATGCATGTAACACTTTACTTGTCAACACAGTTTATTTATTCAAAACATAATCTTTGCACGTCCACTAAACTGTATTCTTAAAAAAAAATCCACGAAAAGTAGAAAAGCAGCAAGAAAAATCAACCCATATATTGACTTAGAGATGAGTGGACTACAGGAACAACTTTCCAAATCCATTAGCTCTCCAGCCATCTTTAATGCACTTCACTTGCTTTGTTTTTGCATTATAAGAAATAATCTTCCCATCAAGATCAAGGATAAGCGTATAATCATCCACCAAACACACAGCGCGGCACCTCAGACGGCCTGTAATACTTGCAGATACTTGAGGATTAAGCTTAATCACTTCCTTCAGAATCATGTTCATATCCCCATACAATTCAACTATGTAGTCCTCTTCTACCTTGCGAGGCATGATACCTCTCCGTCAAAGCACCCGTCGGTCCGCTGCAAATCGGCAGATTGAGTATCCCAAAGTATTTCTCCCTCAAATTAAACACCAAAATTGCACCATGCTTTGTTTCCCAGTAGGCGAATCCCTTTGAGTAATGCCCATCATTGTTCAGTGCCAAAACATCTAGTTCGCAGCATATGGTTTCACTGATTCTCCAAGAGTTTGACCTGGAAGAGTATATCTCAAAATGCAAAACAGGAGATTCAGGCAAATGTACCACACAGATAAGCTCATAGTATGCACAAAAATTTAGTACATAAGGTTCAAATGCAAGGGTTTTTGCAGTTCCAGGTGGATGATAAGATTGGCTTGGGATGCCTCCTCCAATCGTTAGTCACAGGGCTATAAATATAGTACGCTTCGTGTCCGTCGCGGCTTTGGCAGCAGAGCAACCCATTGCAAGTGCTTCTAATATCAATGTCATATTCAGGCAAAAAGCTGAGGGAATTACTTGGAATTCCAAATGATTTGGATCAAGTGAATTGAAGGATGGGATTTCACCAGGAATCTGGAAGAAAAAACCAGATATATCATTGAAGTGATTTGATTGAGAATGTAAAAATGGATTGTTTTGAAACTGTCTTGAATCTGCAAAGTGTCTTTGCTTGGAGGAAAGGTAGAGCACGTTCCTTCACAATATCTTCAATGCTCTTTACATGATTAGAAATTTTAGGACAGTCTTCTGAAATTTGGTAAATAAACTGTTGGGGAAAAAAAAAATTGAATTAGTAACATGGAAACTGCAATTCTAGTGCAAATGAAAATGGGAAGTTCCAAAATAACACCAAGTTTTTTCTTATGATACATACAATGTCGTCAGATTTTTCTTCTTTGGATTATGCATATTAATCTTTTCCTCCTGCACAATATCATCAACCATCTCTTCCAGCTTTTCTTCCTCAGAACTTTCCATTATCCTTCAACAGTTGTGTAATCTTTTTCAACGAAAGTAGATAATGTAAAACTATGATTTCCTAATACATAAAAGAGGAAACGAACAAAAATATATTTTCCATGAAACCTAATTATGCTTAGACTCGAACCATCCCAAGCGCAGAAAAATAAACCCTAATTTAAAAATTAAAAGAACAAAAAATCAAATCTAGCATAAGGAATAAAAATTGTCCAAAATAATAAAATTGAAACATATGAAAATCAGTCAAATGCAGTTCTATTCTGCATGAGAATTAATAACACTACGTATATTCAAATTCATACAGTTTTAAAGCAAATTTGCGGAAAGAAACTGAAAATACTTAAAAATAGAAAATAGTATAATAAACAACACGAAAATTAAAAATAATTCTTTGATCTTTCAAAAGAATATACTATAATTCTTTAATAATAACGAAATTTCAGTTTTCTCGGTTCCTGAAGTAGAGAAAGAAAAAGAGGAGAAAAGAAAAACAATTATTTGAATGATCAGATAAAACACAAAAGAAGGCAAAGAAAAATTTCTCATTCTAGTCCAAGAAAATTGCAACTAACTGAGAATACGAACGATTAAGCGATGAAAGGAAGTAATAAAACGGAAATTAAATAGCTAATGAGAACATTAGATAGCACAAGAGAGAAAGAAAGTAACCTTTTGATGATAAACAAGAACTGAACTGAACTGAACAGCGAGCGATTCAGAGTTTTCTACAGAGAGAACTTGGCGAAATATGAGTCTACGGTACGGTTGCAGAGAAGAGAAGACGAAACTACTTTGAACGAGACTAGGGCACGATGACGGAGGTTAGATGTAGATTTGCACACGTGGCCAACTTTCATTTGTTTGATGAATTCTAGGTCAACAGTAGCGTAAATCAAAGTTTATCGAGTCGAACTGCGTGTGTCAAATGAGCAAGGTGCTGTATGGGGGGTTATTACTGTCCGTTTGTTGCCGCTAAATGTTCCATTTGATAGGACAAAATTTGACTTGGTTGGAAAAAATACCCCACTTATAAATCAATATTTCGTAGTTCGGTGCGGGTCAGAATTGTTGGCTCAAACCCCTGTGATTACTCTATCTAACGGTGAGCAAATTGCGGTTTAATGCACCAACTGCACTAACCCGCACCGAATTATGAAATTTATGTTAGAGGTGCGAAATGATTGAATCCCACTGAATCATATCATAAGTTTGCAGGAGATTTACGGTTTAAACTACGAATATATTTTATTCAACTTTCTCTATTTTTTTCTATTCATTTGATCTCAAAGCGTTCAGTTTGATTCAGTTCAATTTTGATCACCCCTACGAATTGATTCAGTTCAATTCTAATCACTCCTACGAACTCAAGTAGTTTCAATCGGGATCCCATAAATATTTCCTTAACTAGAATGTCTTTTTTTTTTTTTTTTTTGGTGTATGAATAATGTAGGACTGAACCGATTCATTAATAAAGCTGGTAAAGTTTTAACCTGATTTTTTGGGTTTAGCTAAATATAATTCAAAATTCAAACTGTGAATTGAATCTTCTTATTTACTTTATCATATGGTCTTTCTTTGCAAATTCCTGATATCTCTTGCTCTCAGTGTAAATACTTCATATATTCAATACATCATTGTAATAAGACTTGAGTATGTCATATATTCAATAGAGTAATAAGCATACATTATTGTCTCTTTCTTGTCATTCTTAAATTGCTTTTGCTGCATTTTGTAGCCTGTGAACTTCAATCTTCAAGTTGCTCGCCAGAAATATGATTTCGTTTTATAACAGGACACTTCAATATATTATGAAGATAATACAAAAAAAAAAAAAAAAAATTACTGCACAATTTTTTTTAATTATGTTTTCGAATGATTAGAAAGAACACAATACTAACCATGCACCCAAGAAATGTATCTAAATATTTCTACAACTATTTTCTCTCATTAAACCCCCAAAAAAAATGGCAAACTTTGATGCTTACAGGTTATCAAATTCATGGTTTACAATTTTACATGGTAACTAATTACTTCTTATTCTCTTTCTTTTTTCCAATAAGTTTTAACTAAACAATTCTCAGTTCTTGAAAATAGTAAATTGTTCCTAGGTTTGTTTAATTTATTAATAGTTTTTTTGAACACAACAATAGAACTGATGAAGGACGCAGCTACATATAATAAAAAAGACTTATTATTTACCTTATTTGATGATGTTGATTGTGGGTTTTAAGTCAGAGATTCCTAATTTTGATTTAAATTGCAGAATAAAAACAGACATTCATTATTTTAGAGTTATCAAATCAAACTAACAAAAACAGGTAACTCTAAAAAAAAGCAAGTAGATCTAAGCAAACAACAACAAATTTTAAAATGAAAAACCAAATCAACCTAAAATAAACCTACAAATTTCCTTGCTCTTTTTTGAACCAAGCGGCTATGACGTCGTCAAGGAGATAAGAAGCAGAGCTTCATTGATTGAAAATGATGATATCGCAAAATCATGGAAAATGCTTGCCTATTGATACAACTTTGGACTGAGAAGAATAGATAAAGAATGAAGAGGATTCAGAATCGGGAACGGACATCGTCTTTATCACAAATACTGTTAGAAGAATAATGAGAATTAAAGAAGAAGAATGGAATTAAAGAAGTGAATTGAAGATTGTAATATGTTCTTTATTGAATTGTAAAGCTGTTTATATATTGATTACAATTGATCCTATTCTGAATTGGATTTGTAAACCTAAATTGATTAGTAATGAAATTCTCTTTGTTTTTGGTATTTTTTTCCTTTCTGAATTCTGATTCCTGCATTCCTTCATAAATGTTCATAATTTAGTTAATGAAACTAGGCATACAGGAAATGAATAATTTCTTGAATTTTCTAGTAATAATGTTTCTGCTACTTCTACTGACGTTGGAGGGAGTTCTGCTCTGGCCAGACCAAGTGGAACCTCCGTTCAAAATAAAATGTCCCTTATTTATTCCCAACGGTAAAAAAGGTAGAGGGGACCGATGCAAGTTCCTATCCAGAACTTGAAAAATACCTGTCCGCAGAGTTTGAATTTTCAAGTTCGCAACAGATGCAATAAAATTTGATATTTTGGAGTGGTGGAGGAGGCACAAACATACCTTCCTAGTAATGGCGACAATCGTAAAAGAAGTGTTGGCGACGCCGGTGTCAACTGTCCCAGTGGAGCAAGCATTTAGTGCGAGCGGCCTATTGCTTTCGGAGAAAAGATTAAGAGTGGACAATCTCAAAGTCCAAGCGTGCGTCGGCGATTGAGCAGTGGCCGATGCACGAAAACAAGATGTTTGGAGTTCTTCCTCCGAAGAAAGTTCCGATGTTACCGAAAACTCCTCCGCCGCTGAAAATTAAGGTAACAAATTAAGATTGGAATTGCTTAAACTATATTAAGGTAAGAGAACTACGTAGGTTTTGATTCTTCTGTACTTCAATAAAAATATATAGGCAAAATAATTTTTTTGAAAAATAAAAAAATTTTATTTATAAGCCTAATTTTTTTTTCATTCTCTAATAATAATTGAATTTCAATTATTCAACTTCATTGTAAATTTATAAATTATATGTAAATTTGATCCAGAAATAAAAATGTTTGTTCAAATTATTAGTGTATTTATATTTATAATTTTATTTCTACTTATATTTTCAATTTTATTTCTACTCATTCTATTTATTTTTTCCAAACTTCAATTACTCATTCCCCTTTTTTCCCAAATTTCAATTTTTCCCTCATAAATTTTATACATCTTCAAAAAATAAAAAATTCACAAAATTGGACATTAACAAATATTTTTCCTTCTTTTCAACCCACAAAAGAAATTTAAAAAAAAAAAAAAAAAAAAAAAACTATCAACAAGCCGGTCACGGTTCTGCTTTACTCCAACCCTTGACCTGCCCAACCTGTGACGAAGTCTAAGTTAAAGAGATGGTTATATTGCCCATTGCTTGCCGGATCGGGTTATGAAGAGATGTGTTTTCAATTTGCCACATCAACTTTTTATTTTCCACGTCATCTGATACATGGTAATCAAATTAAATTAGATTAATTAGGATGGGTCCACGTCCACACCAATTTTTTATTTTTCAATTTGGACCCAATTTTGAATTATGATGCAATCCTGACAAATTTTGCGATTCGGTGCACGATTGATTTAAAGTGTAATTGTGACAGATCGAAAAAGTTTGTAGTTCATAGCAACAATAAGCCTCCATTATCTTGCATTTGTAGATAAAATCATACAAAAAAAAAAAATCTTTTATGATGGAATGTACTCTGTATCTTTGGATATTTATAATATTATTTGACCAAAAATTTCTCTTGTTTTTTTATTTTTTCTAAAAGAACTGATGTAGCATTGAAAATGGAGAATTAGATATATATGGGCATAACCCACAAAGAATTGTGAATGTCATGCTACAAAACCTGAAGGGTCAGGAACTTGACCTGTTAGTGACAAATTATCAGGTTTTGATTGACATTGAAACCTACCTACTAAAACTATACATACCACAAACAATACATATCCTTGATTCAGCTGAAAGTCCATGACCTTTTCATTATAAGCTTCGTTTGACTGTCTTCTTCATAGAGTGCCAACATACCCACATGAGACGGGTCTTCCATTAGCATTTTCGCTACCAAATAACCGGCAATAGACCATGTTTGGTGTTTGCGCGCCTGCTTTCCTATAAATCGGCCTTGCTTTCCATCATAATATTCAGGAAAATTATCATCTATCAATCTTGTTTCAGCTATTTCAATGGCCCTCTTCGCCACTTGGGGTCGTCCTGTCTTGATGCAAGCTGCTGTGAGAAGCCATAAGAGAACTGCAACCAATCCACTAGTTACTTAATTGTATTTCCAAACTTATGCATCACTACAGTTTAACAGAAAAAATGAAATCAAAGGTATACCTGGCCAACTTCCTCCATTGTGATAACTCCAGGTGGTATTTTTAGGATCACATCCGGTTATAATTCGCCATTCATGCTGATCAAAGGCTGGATACACAACCTTGACAGGCATTTCCGCGACAAGCTCTTCCCACCGTAGTTCAATAAGGTCCATAATTGCTTCAGATTGTTCGGCAGTTGCCATAGATGAAAGGATTGCCACACAATTACCCAAGCAGAACCATCGGAAGTCCATCCTTGCAGGACTAACATTGCCAATAAAGAAACCTCCAAGAGTCGGAATAAAGTCGAGGATCCAATTCGGAATTGAATCAGGCATTACATTGAATTTATTCACTGCAGTGTGAGAGTATTCTTCGGTCTTGTAACGATATACATTGTTGAGCTGCTTGAAGTCAATCCAGTAGTAACTTCTCATGTGAAAAGTTAAGGCATTTAACCGTTTCATAATCCGTTCGATGAACTCCTTCCCCTCGTCGTCTTCCTTGAGCAGGATCAAAGCACATCTTAAAGCCCAGAAGAAAAGTGCTTGGATTTCAAGTGGGTACCCATACACACCCTGATCATTTAACAATAATAGCTAGTTAATTAATTGCTCAGTATATGATTTGTAAGCTGCAAGTTGTGACATTAGAAACTAACATTAGGAAAGAACAAAGGTGCAAGAAACAGACCATTCTACGGTCAATCATACAGCAGCCGTCAGCGCAGAGAAGAGTAGGAAAAGTGTCAAAACCTTCAGAAAGGCATAGGCTCAAAATTAGGCGCATACCCTTTTGGCATTCAGGCAGTTCAGCTAAAGAGGTATCGCCGGTGCACTTAGTGTACGAGCGAAGCAATATAATCCACCAAAATCCAGAATCAACAGGAGCAACTCGTCCAATTGCACTTTCTCCAAAATCTGCAATTAGAGTCTCATTATTTTGAACAGGATCATGGATTACCTTGAAGCTGGCTGGCATTACCCCTTCAGCTAATTGGAATCTGTCAATCTTTTTCTCCCAAGATTGAAGCCGAATAGTCTTCAGAATGAAATTCTTCACTATCTCTGTCTCCCCATTCATCAGAAATGCCATTGCACTCGGAATAAAGTCTCTCACAAACACCTGCACAAACAAACATAAATATGATTCTCAAAACGAAAAACAATATTTGGAAAAGAAATCCAATTTGTTCATCAGACAGAAAATGAAACCTGATCATAGTTGAGTTTTTCTTCAGAGCTATCTAAAGCAGCAATAGTCCCAACAGGGTGTCCTCGAAAATAAATCAATGATCTATTCAAAGCATCCCAAGCTCCGGCAATATTAGGTTGACTCAGAAACTCAACAGTAAACCCTGAATTAAACCCTGACTTTTTCGCATAAGGCGAATTCAGCGTAAGAGACTCAATCTGGTGTTCTAATTGGGCATAAAAGCTATCGCCATTTGTTGATAACTCCACCAGCTCCTTTTTTATAGACCTTTCATCCAGAGATCTTTGCCTTTCAACGAGCAATAATGGTCTTCCTGTTTCTCCAATTCTTGCTGATAGGCTACCATTAGCTGACAAATCTTGATTTCCTCCTCCTCCCATTTCTTTTCTTTTCACCTGCAAAATATATTCCAACCTTAATATATAACATACACACATTTCTCTTTAATTTTTCTTTCTCGGGAAATTTTTCGTGGGTGAATCAGAAAACCATGGAATTGAATAACCCAGATCTTGACAATGTTAGAAGAACCAAAAATTTGATTAAATTTCACTTCTTCTCTTTGGATGTAACATATCATAACGTTACAAGAACAAAGAAAATACGTGTCTATGCATGCATATACAATGCAAGTAAAGCTAAAATTGAAAACCGGAAAGCTGTTAAAAAAAAATGGAAAGCAGGAAAAAACAAAATAATGCTAGCAGAAGATAAATAAAATTGAATCTGTTAATTTTAAAAAATTAAAAATTTTCAGAAAATATAACCACTATGTTTTTTCCAAAGAAAAATTGTAATTGAAACAAGATTCAAATTATTCTACAACCCAAGAAGCAATTTTCGAATATATATATACATCAAATTTGGGGAAAGTTCAGTTTTTTTTTTTTTCCAGAAATATGTGTCCAACAGAGAAAAGACAAAGTAAAAACAATAAATTTGTTATAGAATCTAAAAAGGAAACAATTAGAAATGAGATATAAACGTCTCTTTTTCTCTATTACTATTATTTCTCCTTTTTTATGATCATATTACCTTTGAATTTGAATAATAACACAAATACCAGAGGGTCCTTTTGGCTAGGAGGATCCAAATTGCAAATACAGAATCATGTCAGAAAAATTTTTTAAAAAAAATACAAATACAGGACAAGAGAAGGTGGGCCCAAATGGATGAATCAGAAACAGAAGGACAGTGATATTAGAGAGAGAGGGAGATGCAGGGAAGTAGGTTTTTGTTGAACCTGTTTAGTGTAGCTGAATGCTGATATGCGTGGAGAAATGTTTTTTTGTGGTGATGGTGACTCAAAAGATGTGGTTAATAAACTGTCATCTCCTGCCTTGTCTATAGGCGTTTGATCATTACTAAACTTTCAATTTAGCCCATCAACTTTTAGGTCATCTTCACTTTTGTTTTATTTCAATTTTTTGTTAATTTATTTCCTAAACTTCAGCAATTTTATATATTTTATTCATTTTGTATTATATATATATATATATATATAACTAGCATTTACCTGCTCAATGCACAAAGTGTTTTATTTTTAAACCTGCACTTATAAGTCCGATAATAATTATTTACACCAAATAATATTATATTTAGTGCAATTTGTAATACAATAATAAAAAAAATTGTAATATTATAATTATTAGCATAAATGTAAGATTGAAATTATCAGCTTTTTAAAAAATTATAAGGTAAAATATCATGTCTCATTAAAGAATTTTAAAAACTATTAGTAGGATTGTCTTCATCATCACATATCAAGATCTTCAAACCTTCTCTACTCATATCTCTTAAAACCGCCACATATAGTTGGAAAAAAACAGATCTTCTAAGTAATAAACCAACATTAGAAAGAGATTGACCTTGGCTTTTATTAATTATCATAGCAAATGACAAAATTATTGGAAACGGCCGCCTTTAAAATTTAAAAGACATCTTTGAATCAGACGGTTAATGTCATTTTAGGGATGTAGACTTTTTCTCCTTTATTGGTCTCGGACATCACCATAACTTCCAAAACTTTTGTTCCTAGTTTAGTGATGTGCAACCTTGTACCATTGCAAAGTCGAGCAAACGAATCTATGTTTCTCAACAACATAACAGTCGTGTCTTTTTTCAAAGTGATATAATGGTTTGAGACACCAGAACACTTAATGCTATTTATGAATTTAGGTGTACGTATATGATCAAGAGTGCCAAAAGAACTGTCTAACTTACACACATATCTAAACTAAGGTACATCATTTCCATCTCATTATTCAACGACACCGTGTAATCATTAATTGTTTAACCATGTGAAGTGTCAATGCAAGGATTGCCCTACTTTGGAGATATTCTAGATCGTTGGAGTGGTGACATGTACCTTCAACTATCGATTGAACAGAATCATCTGAATGATAAGGAATTCGAGGATATACAAACTTTATCTACTCCATCTATAGAATTTCTAATAGTGTCATCCCCAATGAATAAAATCCACTCTAAGAACACTATTAAACAATCTAACTCTATGCGTAGGCGGTTTGTTTGTAGTCTCATTTTCTTTATCAGTTAAAGACCTTGTAGAATGAACGAGTGTTGCATGGACGATTTCCTATCTAGTACTTAAATTACAATTAAATAAAAACTGTGAATAATCTATATAAATATTATATATTAATTTAAAAGGATAAAAACAATACATTTCGAAATTACAAGCAAAATTTGTCTGAAATCACCACTAAATACTATTGTTTTACCCCAAAAAACATATCTACGCTAGAAGAGTTTTCAAAATATAGGATATCACTTAGAATCTTGTCAAACGCTTCAAAATAGTACCTATTAGTTGTTGAAGTGTTGACATTTTGTTTCCAATCAACAACTTTAAATTCAAATTTATTTTTCTGTTTTCAAATAATGTGGCTGGACTTCCTGATTTCCAGCCTTAGAATCTAAGATTTTCTTATTAAAATACCATTATTTTAGATGAATTTGTTATTTTCAACTTGTATAAATTCTCAATTGCTATGAAATAAAGATATATCATCTTCTTCCTCTCATACCTATTCATCTTTTAATATTGTTTCTGCTAAGACTTTCATCTTTAGCAGATGCAAGTGTTTTAACAGTAGTATCAAAGCTACATGGTCTTTCGGGACCTGCTTTTCAAACATTTAAACTGTTCATAAACCATTTTTTAAAAAATATCCCTCCTTTCAAACCTTTAAAACCAAAACCATAATTCCAGCCACATAAAAATATGGCCTCCAATAGCCTCTCCATCAATCCTCCTGAAATCTTCACAGGTGAAAACTACCAAATTTGGTCAGTTAAGATGCAATGCTATTTGGAAACCTTTGATCTTTGGGAAATTGTTTCCGAAGACAACCTATTGCTCCTTTACCTAGAGATCCAACTCTAGCTCAAATTAAGCAGAATTCAGATGAAAAAGCCAAGCGATCAAAGGCGAAAACAATTATCCAAAATTCAGTTGGTGAAGCTGTTTTTTACAGAATTATGGCCTGTA
>CANUEY010374776.1:0-11088 GCA_948099555.1 Croton setiger
AAACCGGCCTCCAAAAACCAAATTGATTTTCCGAATTTTAAAAGTTAAGACTATAATTTTGAAAAGCCGCTATCGATGTTCCTAATCGGTGATTAAAGTCGTTTTGTGAAAAGACAATACAGAAAGCAATAAATTGCGCGAATTTAAATTGCGGAAAAATAAAGCAGCCCTTAATCTAATTATTCTTTCTCCGATTTCTCGGAGAAAATAATTACAACGCTTTCCTTAAAATACATTCTACCCAAAATAATCCCGAAAATAAACCCGGCGCCCGAAAATTGACAATTTGAAGCATTTATGAAAAATTACAGTTTAGTACCTAAACTTTATAAAAATTACAATTTAGTCCCCGGAGGGAGAAATTGTAATTTTAATTATGCAATTGAACATTAAATTAACTTTAAATAACAATTAAAACATAACAAACACTTAATCAAACATTTATACACAACTTTTGAAAAATTACGTTTTAGTCCTTGGACTTTGCAAAAATTACATTTTTGCCCCCGGTCGGGAAATTATTTAATTTTAACACAAATATCACAACAAAATTACAAATTGACATTGAAAATCTACTCAACACATTAAAATTGGCTTTTTGAGAAAAGTTTGTAAAATTACATTTTAGCCCCTGAATTTTGCGTAATTACAAAATTACCCCAAAAGTTATTTTTATTTGCAAATTGACCCCAAAAATTGTTTTCAACATTTAGATTGAACTAGTTTGCCCTCTTGGTATAAATTTGAAAAATTTCCAATTTGGTCCTTAAATTTGCAAAATTTACATTTTGGTCCTTCAGTTTTCTAAAAATTGCATTTTAGTCCCTTTTTACAAATTTCATTCAAAACTGCCTTGCATTTGTAATAAAACATCCAAACAATTGACAACATATGCTAGATTCAACATTTTAGGGCAATTGCAACAGAATTACAAATTGGTGCCTATATTTTGTGATATTTACAGAAATGCCCCCACATATTCTAGTATGAAATCCTCAAACCTGGACTGAAATTCTAGCTTAGAACCAAACCATGACAAATTTCAGTATTCTAAATTGATGTGATTCCCAAACAAATCAATCAATACAATATATATATAACATTCATGCAATTGTCATTTACCTAATGACAACCAAAAAGTTTACCTCATTGATAATAACACTTATTAGCAATGTATTCTGGACAATCTAGGCAGTGTAGAAGACAGCAGAATAGGCAAGGGAACAAAGTGAATGATACTACATGCACATTGGGATGCAATTCAACAACCATATTCCATACATTCATAAATGCATTGTCCATTAACACTTAACATAGCAGCCTGATCATGATGGAATATTCAAAAAGCAGTTTCTAGCAACAACAGATTCTTGAAGATGCAACATAAACATTCAAGACTTCAATACTTTCTGCCTTAAGGCATACTTAATATATATTTAAGGCAGAGTCATGACAGCAAGCAAATTCATGCTCTTCTTGACCATGAATAGACCAACAGATTGAAACATGGAATGCCTGATCAACATTGGAGCTATATCCATGAATTGCTGCATTCTGAATGAACTAAAGTAATCCTAAATGTTGAAAACATGCAATGCAGAAGCTACTGGACTAAGTTATAACCTTGATACGTCTTATTAGTAACATGTGCAACCTGCCTAATCTGTATCAACTCAAGACAATAACAACCCAAACATAAGCATACCAAGACAACAACCTCAGCTAGTAATCCTAAACAAAGGGCAACACTGACCAAAACTCAAGCCATTTATTATTTGAGCAATAGAACAGAAATGAAACATTAACAGGTTTTCATGCAAAAGATGCAAAATTGGCAAGATGATCACTTAAAACTGAAGCTGCATTGGTCAAACAGTATGTAAGCATAAATGATGCAACATGGTCAGAAATCTGATTACAATAGGTTCCCACCAGAGCATATTCAGTTGTGAGACAATGGCCAAAGATCCTATTTAGTCAATTAGCAGAACCAACATACCACAATTATAAACCTTTAAACTTAAACATGAGCATTATCCTAAGCAACAAGGACAAGGAGCACATCAAACAGGATATGGTTTATCAGAGATATAACAGGATATTATGGGAAACTGATCCAAACATGATATAAAATACTGACCAAAACAAGATGGGAAGACAACAATCTGAGTTTGAATTAGATTATGCAGACAAGAATGCAGAAGCAGGCACTGATTGTCACTGATAATACATTGGTATAAACAGCAATGCAGTATGCAACAAATACACAAATAGCATCTTGAAACAGGAAACTATATAGCTGAAACATGGAAACTGAAGAACAGGCATTGCTAAGACTTAGAATGAAGTTAAGAATACATGCTTTTGTGCAGAAGAATGAGGCTTGACTAAAGTGTTAACATATAGTGAAAGGTAAGCAGGTACAGCACAATATACATGCATCTATTCACAGTTTGCAAGGCAAGTCTTATCCTAGGATTAGAAACCAACTATAAGCTGACCACTTCCATGCATCAACAAGTGACAACATACATTCATGCACTTCATTCCAGTTGATCCACAGTATACAGTCTAAACATGCAAATTAACAAGGGATAACAGTGGGAATACATTACATACTCAACCTGGGACCTCATCATGCTGACAGCTAAATGTGCTAAAGATTATAACACAATAAGACACAAAAATGTATTAACACAAACAGGCAGTAGCTGGTAATCAATAAAAGATTACCTTCTTAACCATACAGATTATGAATAGGTTTTAACACAGAGTTAAAATGTCCTAGGAACATTCACACATTGAGGCAGAATGAGAAAAATTATATAAAGAGACAATCAGTAACATGTAACAAGGCTAATAATCGAAATAGTCAACCATTGAAACTCAATCTGACTTTCAGTTATTCATTTTCATAGGAAATAGAAGCAAACAAACAATTAAAATTGAAATATAAACAGAGATTAGAAACAGAAAAGTTACCTTTCTCAATCTGCTTTAACACTTTATTGCAAATCCTTAAAAATTCTTTACATCCAGTGTGGTTTACATCAATTATTAACGAATGCCTATTCTAATTTGAAATTCTTCACTCAATTTACAAAGCAATTCTCTTTAGAACCCTAAATCGATCCTCAGAAACAATTTCCCCAATTTTAAACCTAATGTTTCAATCGAAACTTTTACACCTCTTACAAAATTCAATTCCCCCACTCACGGGTTGACAATTTATAAATCCCAGATCGAAGAACTTACAAAATTATGAAGCTCTCCCCTCTAATTCTTTCTGAACTCTCCCCAGATTGCCAACCCCTGAATCTGGAGCCTCTGCTCCTTCTTAAACTGCCTCTCTCCTTGCTCCCCAAGGCTACTCGTGTGGCCTTAGCGTGGCCACGATCCTCTGAAGCCGCCGCCTCCTCCAGTCTTTTCGAAACTTTCTTGCTTTTCTGCAGAGCCTCCTCTTTTCTCTTTGCACTCGATGCTTCTATCGCCCTCAGCCGCTTTTCGCTCCCATCAGTGTCAGAGACCCTCGTCTCTCTCCTCTCTCTTTCGAATCCAACTGGGAACAGTAGGTTTCCTCGTTGGATCTTTTTTTTTCCTCAAACTTTGTCTGCTAGGGCAAAGGAAAATCCCCAAATCGATTTCGTTCAGGAATCGATCGAGGCCGCTTGTTTGATCCGTTTTCTTTTCTGATTTTTTTATTTTTTTTTATTTTTCCTTTAAATGAAACGACAAGTCGTTTGGCTCCTCGGCTAAACGACTGAGCCTCTTGCTTCCACGTCGTTGCCTCGTCTGGTAAAACGGCGGGTCGTTCTGACCCGCAAATTTTCAATATTCGTGCCTTCCTCCCACATATTTTCTGAATTCATACATTGGCCCCCAGAACTGCGTTCCGCCTTTCAATTGCGCCCTTCCTTCCTTTCTAATTTCCTGTAAACTTTCAATTCTCTTCAATTTAGTCCTTTTCTTTAATTTTCTTCAAATTAATTCAATTATACCCCTTCTAATTAATTTTTCAAATTAATAAAAATTATAAAAACAACACACATTTCAATTAAAAATTGAAATTACACTTTAAACATAAACATTTGCCATTTTAACCTTAAAATCGATTTTTTAAGGTTAATATCGCAAATAAACATATTTAATTCTTTTTAAATTCTTTTCTTCTTTTTCTATTTTTTTGGACTTTTCTAATTTTTGAAAAATAAAATACAATCAACAAACGTAAAAATATTTTTGCAACTAGAAGGGTATTTCAATGAATTCAATTAATCATAAAAAGGACTAAAAATATTAAGGAAAATATTTTCGAAAAAGAGGAAAGAGCGAACCGAAAAGAAATTAGGTCGATTTCTAATTTAAAATTCTTTATCATCCTCGGATGATTTTGGGGTGCAAAAATCGAACGTCAACAGCAGCTTATGATGAATCACATTCTGCATGAATCAATACCAATTTCCAAAGGCACAGAATGAATGGATGTTGTTAAGTCTTTTGATTTAATTTTGTTATGGCATATTTGAATGGTATGAGATGTGTGGCATGGTTATGCAATCAAATTGAAACAATAATAAAGATGAAACACAAACAAACAAGGCTGGGGTTATGAACCAGCTTCTCAAACAGGAACATCAATAAAAACTTTAATGAGATGGAATCATTTCAATTGAATACTGCTTACTGGTGAACTAGAATTGCAGTCCCCGCAAACTGAGATGCCAATTATCCAGACTATAATGCAGATCAAAATGGCATGGAAGAAACAAGTATGAAATTAACAACTATGGCCAAACAGGATTTCACACTTCACAATTTCAACAGAAAAGGGATAAACGACGATTTATAACCAAAGCAACTTCTAAATACTACAACACAACATCTAAAGCAAGTTCAATCGAAAATCATTAAATCAAAGGGCATTTATAAACTTAACACATAGGATTCAAACAGAAACAGAAAGAAATAAAACATGACTATTCAATCTGGCTCCTATGTAATTCCATTCATTTCAAATTAAAATTGAAAACAGAAGGAAACGAATTAAATGTACCTCAGATTGATGCCAACTTGCTTACAAAGTCTAAAGAATTCAATCGTTCTTATAGCTTCTTAAAAAAAACAATGTTTATAGAAGGAACAGAATCTAAATCTCTTCGATTCTCAATTTCAAATTGATTTTTGAAATCAGAATCGAAGTTAGCTTACAAAATTAAAAATGATTTTAAAAAAGAAAAAGGAATTGAAATTTGTGTTTTACAGAATGGCTTTCTTCTTCATTCCGGAATTTCCCCCTTGTTTCTGCGCGTGCCTCTGCCTTTATAGCCTCCAACATTTCATCATTGTACTCTGCTTTCTTCTTCCTCCTCACGTCTGTCCTCCTTTGCCTGCGCCTCCTCCAGCGCGCCTTGGACTGTCCTTCCTTTGTTTCGTTCTAGTCATTCTGTTACAGAAAAGACAAAGTTTCTTTTTTTCTCTCTCTCTCTGCTTTTTGTCCTTACTTCCTTTCTCTCTTCTTTCCTCAATTTCCCTCTACTTTGTTTCTGCTCCCTTTTCTTCCCTTTCTATTTTATTTTCATTCCCAATTTCTCCCTTTTCTCGACTGTATCTCAATTCAAATCCCTAATTCCTCTTTTCTATTTCGTTTCTGTAAGAGTCTTTCTGCGTTTCAACCAAACGCAGCAGCGTCTTATTTTACCCTTAGCAAAAACGGCATGTAAGTTGCTGCATTTCAACCAGACGCAGCACCTTACCATTCCTTGTTTCTTCTTTAGCCAAAACGACATGTCGTTTTTGGCTTCCATGGTTCACCCTTCCTCCTTTCCTCCTCTCTAATTTCCAGAATCACACTTTTAACCCCTCATCTTTAATTCTGTTTGTAATTATGCCCTTCCTGCTTTCAATTCCCCCTATATTCTTTCATTCTTCTTCAATTTCACCCTTTTCTTCACTAATTTTATTTTTCTTTAAAAAACTAAAATTAAAACTAAAATTAAAAATTATTTTTAAATCATATTTTCATTTTTTAAGTTGGAAATAAAATAAAACAAAATTAAAACTAAAATGCAATAAAAAGACAATTAAATTGAAATCAAAAATTTCTTTTCTTTTCTTTTCTTTTTCTTTAAAATCAAAAATTAAAAATAAAAAGACTCAAATATATATATAGTTTTTTTGAGGAAAAGGGATTTTTAAATTGGATTTGAACAAAAATATCTTGAGAGCATAAAAGAGCTGAGCTGTTTGGAACTCTGGAGATCTCGTCGAAGCTTTAGGCATATTATCATCATTGGTACATTTTGGGACAAAAATTAAGCGTCAACAGTTTGCCCCCACTTTGATATAATTTGTGTGAAACACAAATTTTATCAAAGTAACAATTGACGCTGAGGAAGAGATACTTACCTGAGGATATGATTGATCTCTGTTGAAAGCTACTTCTCCGCTTTACTCCTCCACAATTTGGTGATGAATCCGACACTACAGAATCCGAATTCTAGTGTTTGATTGAATTGGTTAATAATGTCTTCACTATTGTGCTTTTTCCACATCTTGATTGATGAATCCGGCGCTACAGAACCCGAATTCTGGTACAATGTTGAATTAATTAAAAGTAATTCTTCCACCTTGCTCTTCTCCATTCTGATGACTGGCACTACAGAACCCGAATCCTTTTTGATAAATCTTCTTAACTGATGAACTCGGCACTACGAAACCTGAATTCTTTCTAATGATGAATTCAGCAATACGGAACCTGAATCTTTTCTTTTGATGAAACTTTTAATTTACGAACTCGGCACTACGAAACCCGAATTATTTTTTATGAATATCCTTAATTGATGAACTTGGCACTACAAAACCCGAATCCTTTCTGATGAATCTCCTTAATTGATGAACTCGACGCTACGAAACTTGAATTCTTTATGATGAATCTTATTAATTGATGAACTTGACACTACAAAACCCAAATTCTTTCTGATGATGAATTCAACAATACGGAATCTGAATCCTTTCTGAATCTGACACTACTGAACCCAGATTTTTGGTGCTTCCTCTGTTAGAGTTGTACCGAGGTCGTACCACCCATAATTGAAAATGGCTCCTCCACAGCAAATGAATCCGGCACTACGAAATCCGAATCCTTTCAAATATGACACTACAGAACTCAGACTTGGTGCTTCCTCTGTTGAAGTTGCACCGAGGTCGTACCATCCCTAATTGGAAATGGCTCCTCCACAGCAAACGAATCCGGACCTACGAAACCCGAATTCTTTTTTGAATCTGACACTACTGAACTCAGATCTTGGTGCTTCCTCTGTTGAAGTTGCACCGAGGTCGTACTATCCCTAATTAGAAATAGCTCCTCCACAGCAAACGAATTCGGCACTACGAAACCCGAATCCTTTCAAATCTGACACTACAGAACTTAGATCTTGGTGCTTCCTCTATTGAAGTTGCACCAAGGTCGTACCATCCTTGATTGGAAATGGCTCCTTCACAGCAAACGAATCCGGCGCTACGAAACCCGAATCCTTTTCAAATGTGACACTACAGAACTCAGATCTTGGTGCTTCCTCTATTGAAGTTGCACCAAGGTCGTACCATCCCTAATTGGAAATGGTTCCTCCACAGCAAATGAATCTGAACTCAATGCTTCATTATTTCAACTACAACTATTCTCCATTCTCCATTAGGTTTCCCCGTGTGCAAGAAGGTTATGATTCATTAATACCTGACTTGTATCATCTTTCAGAATGTCCCAGCCAAGCTTGGCATCTTCATTGATCTAACATCTCAGCCGTAGCTTTACATTAAGGTCTTCGACATGGTTTTCGATATTTTTGCTCATCATTAGAGCAATCCCAATCTGTGAATCACATTCTTTATTCAGTATACTCCTCTCAAAGCCTCCTCAGGCATATTTGTTCTGATTCATCGGATTCATTCATCATGTTCTCTTCATCTGCTTCATTCTGCTTAACTCTCTGTCTTCCTTCTCTCTTGTTGTTCGTTCTTCATCACTACAATAGCGGATTATCCAAACGACCTTCTGGCCCTTTTTGTTCATCAATTGAATCTGTCATTCCGATTGCTTAGATTGCTCTTCATGAATCTCTTTTCATCTTCAGTTCAACTCGAATTTCTTTCTTTCTGTTCGACTACTGCAACTTATTCAGCCTGATGCCATTTCACTTTTGCAATCGGTTTTATTTTCCGAATGGCTTTCACTGTCTCTAAAGAGTCCGTAAGCTGCTATCATTCTGAATTGGATTCTGAACAACTTACTGGTATTCTGACCTTTCTGGTTTATTCCTTAGAATTCAAACAACAAAATGCAATATGCATGTGGGTTAAACATGTATGCATGTGTTTTATGTTTTACAAGATGCAAGCCTTCGTGCACTTATCCAGAAATGGCTCTGTGCCGAACAGGGTTAGAGAACTGCCGTCACGATCTGTCTGACACTGAGAAAAATGAACTACTGAAAGAATTCAAAGTGCTAACTCAATTGCTAGCTTCTACCTTTCATCATCTCAGCTTGTGAGACTGTACAACAACACACACAGGCTTCTCTTCCTTAACCCCTCGGGGTTTTCCCATCATTCTTCACGCAACCTCGTTGCCCCCTGTTCAGAGCAAAACACAACATAAACAAAGACTTTTCTGCCTTGACCCATCAGGGTTTTCTCATCATTCTTCATGCAAGCTCGTTGCCCTCTGATTAGAGCAAAACACAACACACACAAAGACTTTTCTATCTTGACCCCTCGGGGTTTTCTCAACTTTCTTTATACAAGCTCGTTGCCCTCTGATCAAAGCAAAGCACAACACACATAACGACTTTTCTGTCTTGACCCCTCGGGGTTTTCTCAACATATTCATACAGGCTTGTTGCCCCCTGATTAGAGCAACTGTTCCCATATTCTTAATTTAAGAACTTCTTGAATTCTGGGTGAACCTATTGTTCCTCTGAAAATGGTTCTTGCCCAACAAAGGAGATATTCAACATAACATTTTTCAGCATTTTCATCTTTATATCGATGTTCTCATCAAGATAACTATCATTACTTCAAACTGTCTTAAGTCACACAGACTCGTAAATTCTCTTCTGTGTTTAGGGTTATAGTGTGCGCACTCAACGTTCATCGTAGTGGGCTAAAAGTCACTATAGGCTTGCTTTGAAACCTAACATCCACTTATAGTGGTTGCAAATTCAAATCAAAAGGTCTTTTCTTTGGTTGTAATGGGGCATGGGCCATGGTTGGGCAAATAGGAAATTTCAGCTTGTTTTGAAGGAATCACATTCTAGTTGAACCATCAGAAACATTATCAGAACCATTAGAAACATTATCAATTTTTTGGAGCATTTCTCATCTTGTAATGTGTTTTACTTCTTTAAGAGTTTTTCTAACTCTTTCTTATTCTCAACTTTATTATTTTTCTTTAATTCATTCTTTCTTTTGATTTTGATTTTCTATTTTTTTGTGTTTTCCAAGACTCAATCACACTATTGTTTTCTTTCCACATTTTATGAAACGGACTGAAGTATTATCATTTTGTAAATGATTCTTTCTTTGTCTGACTTTATTTCTCTTATTTTCTTTTCTATTTCTTTCTTTTGCTTTTTTTTTTTGTTTTGACCACATTGTCGTTTTCTTCTCTCCTTTCTATGTATTTCATAGATCATTCTTTATTCAAATCTTTCTTAGGTATTCTACCAAGTGATTCCTTCAAAAGGGTGATTGAGGAAATTGTTCTTCTTTTGGCTGGTTTATTGTTTGGTTTTAGAAACGACCGACTTATGTTAGGCTAGAAGGGGCTCATTTAGAGGCTTATTCAAGTGGGTTGGCTCTTTAAGCTAAAAGGTTATTTCTTGACGCTTGATTTTTGCCCCAAAAATAACCGATGATGATAATGTCCAAGCTCGATGAAAATTCCAGAATACCGAAGCAGCTCAGTTCCTCTTTCTCTTTAAAAATGTTTAAATGTTTTTAATTTAAAAACTTTTCTTCTACAAAAAAATATATATTAAGTAGGTGTTGAATTTTGAATTTTGTAGTGTCAAAAGGAAAAAAAAGAAAAAAGAAAAGAATTTAGTTTTGGTTTTAATTAAATCGAATTTTATGGATTGAATTTAGTTTTGGTTTGAATTATATCGAATTTTAATTAAAAGAGTTTATTTTCTTTTTATTTTTATTTTTAATTATTGGATCTAGAGAGTTTCATTTAATTAGAAAAAGAAGAAGAAGTGAATTTAGAAGGAAATTAGCAGAAGAGAGGGAAT
Source organism: Croton setiger (assembly GCA_948099555.1). Lineage (NCBI taxonomy): Eukaryota > Viridiplantae > Streptophyta > Magnoliopsida > Malpighiales > Euphorbiaceae > Croton > Croton setiger. The sequence continues at coordinate 10,287 of CANUEY010374776.1, forward strand.
TAAGAAGAAAAATAAGGAAAAAGGATGAAATTGAAAGGAAATTAGAAGAAGAGAGGAAGAATTGAAGGAAGGAAGGATGAGATTGAAGGAAGGAGGAAAGAATGGGGGTCAGAATTAGAAATAAGAGGAAAGAGAGGAGGAAGGCGCTATAGAAGTGGACGACGTTTCACTAATGAAGGAAACGGCACCGTTTCACCTGAATTACGACGCGCGTTTGGAGGATTGTAAACGACGTCGTTTTACTCAAAGTAAAAAACGACGCCGTTCGTGAGGACAGAAGGCAAAAAATATAATGGAAAGAACGGTGCCGTTTGGTTCTGTATTGAAACAAAAAAGAAAACAGAGAGGAGGCAACGAGAAGAAAGAATCGAAGGCGATGGGATTTCAAAGAAGCAGAGTCCCACATGGAGACTGGAGCCAGAAGATTTGGATAACGAAGAGGTGAGGGCCGTTCTGGAAGAAGGGGGAAGAGTCCAAGCCGAGCGGGCGTCTGACAAGGCAAAACTGAAGAATAAAAGACAGAAGGTTCCTGGGAGAAGGGGGTTCGATGCTGGATTCAGGGAGAGAAAGCTTTCAGAAAATCAATAGTGTTTTGTGAGAAAACACAGTGAGATTTCGAGAGGAGATTTTAGGGTTTTGTTAGTTTAGGGATTCTGTTCTTGTAATTGGGGATTTTTCTTCGAAACAAAATTCTCTTTCTTAAATTTTTTTTCTGGAGACGTTGGATTTGGAATTTTCACGTGTAAGCTTGGAACCGTTACTGAGGTACTTATTATTTCCATTTCGATTCAAATTGTATATT